>CAJQZJ010033049.1:5699871-5733828 GCA_907164525.1 Lophiomys imhausi
CACACACACACACACACACACACACACACACACACACACACACACACGGAAGAGTGCTGTTGAGAGGTGGAGTCTTGAGGGGGTGACAGTTGGGTAGGTAACTGGAGACATGACCTGGAAGGGTGCAGCTCGCTCCTGGTTTCTTCCTCCCTGTACCAGTCCTACTGTGGCCTACCCCGTCCCTGGCCACTATGATGTGATCAGTTTTGCTCCACTATGCTTCCCATCACTATGTTGTGTCTCACCATGGCCCAAAAACAAAAGAACCAAATGACTATGGACTGAAACCTCTGAACTCAAGAGTCAAAATAAAACTTTCCTCTAGGCATTTTACTGCAGGGACAATTGACTGGTACGACTACACTGCCGCCATTTACTAACCATTTATAACATGCCAAGCATTTTAAGTGTTAGTTCTTAGTCTCAACAACTGTCACCATCAAAACAAGAAACAAGAGCTTCCAGAGCAAATTTACTTAAAAACACCCAAGTACTAACTACAGAATGAGCTTTCAAAGCCCGAACTGCTCCAGAGTCGTGTCCTGGTGACCAGAGACTTTGTATTGATGAGACCGCTCTCATCATTACTATGCCACATGGAAGCTATAACCAAGCCAGGGCAGCCTGCAGCCTGCAGCCTCTCCCCTGAGTAAGCAGGGAGCTGGACCCTGTCTGCAAGTGCCTGTCATGACTTGTCGAAATAATCTCTTATGTACTATATGGAAGTTTCGCCTGTCAGTAAACAGCTGATTGGCCTATAGTGAGGCAGGAAACAGGAGGGAGGAGTTCTGGGTACAAAGAGTGGATTCTGGGATAGAGTCAGAAGGCCAGGAGGATGCACCCAAAACCCTGAAGGAGGACAGACACATGAAACCTGAGCAGAGTGAACTTGCCATGCGGGAGAACTTGGAATAGAATAAATGGTGATATGAAGTTATGGCCTACTCAGTGAACATATCTACCTATATTAGCCTGGCTTTAGTAAATATATCTAAGTCTCACAGTCATTATTTATGGGAACAGGGGCATGGATGGAAAACACGGGATACAGAAAAAAAACCTTCAACAATGACTAATGAATACACTAAAATGTAAGAACAATGGAAACAAAGGGAGGTTGCCATCTTTGAACCTACCTGCTCCACGTGTAGAATACTTTTATGCTAACGTTTATACTGCTAAGGAAAGCCTCATTTAACCTTTTCTGTGCACGGATTCTGTGCACATTTTCATGTGCAGTGCCATTACTTGCTAGTATGCTGTACTCACAAGTTTCCCTCCTCCTCTCCCCGGCCCATGGCACAAGCATTATACTGGACAGGAAATAAGCTTTTCTGTCTGTAAGTCAAGAAAAATCACTCTACATTTTTTTTATTTAAAAACTATAATTAAGAGCTGGGCATAGTAGCTCACACCGTTAATTCCTGCACTCAGGAGGCAGATGCAGGTGGATCTCTGTGAGTTTAAGGCCAGCCTGGTCTACAAAGTGAGTTCCAGGACAGTCAGAGCTACATAGTGAGACCCTGTCTAAAAGCAAACAAACAAAAACTGTAAGAAAGGCTGAGCATGGTGGCACATGCTCTAATTCCTAGGACTGGGAGACAGAAGCAGACAGATCTATGAGTTGAGGCTAGCCAGATATATAGTGAAACCCTGTCTCAAAAATCCAAAACAGTAGTAGTAGTAAAGTAATTGTGATTTTAAGGCTGTAAACTTGAGAAGATCTAGAATTGCCTAAGAGACAAACCTCTATGCATGACTGTGTAGGAGTTTCTCAGCTGGGATAACAGAGGTGGGAAGACCCACCCTAACTGCTTGGGGCAGAGCTCCTGACTGAGTAAAAAGGAGAAAGAGTACTAGCATTCTGTTTCCTGCTGCCGAATACAAAGCGACCAGCTGCCCTGGCACACAAGAGTCTCGTGTCCCCCCGTCCGTGTCTCTCCCCCCTCCCCCCACCCCCGGTCACACACACACAGGGATGACCTCTTTCCTCACACACTAAGCCAGAATAAACCTTCTGTCTTTGTTATTATTCTATTGCTGTGAGGAGATACCAAGGTCGCTTTTAAAACAAAGCATTTAGTTGGGGCTTGCTTATACTTTCAGAGGGTCAGTCCATGACGATCATGGCAGGGAGCATCTGGCTGGCAGGCAGGCATGGCGGTGGAGCAGAGGCTGAGAGCTCACATGATCACTGGGCCTGGCAAGATCTTCTGAAACCTCAAAGCCTCCCCACCAGTTACATATCTTCTCCAACATGGCCACACCTCCTCCAACAAGGTCACACTCCCTAATCCTCCCTAAACAGTTCACCAACTGGAAACCAAACATTCAAATATATAAGCCTTTCAGGGTCATTCACATTCAAATCACATCATTCCTTCCTACAGTTGCTCCTGCCAGATATTTTGTCCAGGCAAGGAGAAAGTCACTGATTTGGTACTTATCTCTGAAGCCGAGGATTTCTAATTTGTGCCCTTTCGGTCTCAGCGTCCACCATGCTTGGAATACAAGTGTGCTCTGTCATGGCCAGCTGTTTTCCCAGTTATTTGATTCATGACAAGTATTTACTAATCTAAGAAACTTTGATACACTGGGTGGTGGTGGCACACGCCTTTAATCCTAGCACTTGGAAGGCAGAAGTGGGAGGATCTCTGAGTCTGAGATCAATCTAGTCTACAGGGCAAGTTTCAGACTAGCCACAGCTACACAGAGAAACCGTGTCTTAAATAACAAACAAAGCAAAAAAGAAAAAAAGAAATCTAACACACCCCAAAGTTTAAAAACATAACAAAGCTTTAGCTCCTTCCAAGTCACTCATCAACTGAGGTCAGCCCTCCATCCTCTACACCCCAGGCACTCTACATTTCCACTGGGCTGTTTTAAAGCAAATCCCAGATGTCACATCACTTCATCCAATACTTGTCGTAGCTCTAAAACTAGGCCCTTAAAAAGCAACCACAAAAGCATTATCATACCTAAAAATTTGTAAATGTGTATTACTTTTTAAAAAAGAAAATGCTCAGATAGCATTACTGCCCGGGTCGCTTCCTTGATGCAGTTCTATTGCGCAGGCCCAGCAGCATGGCTGTCCCTCAGGGTATAGGAATAACTGGCAATAGTGACTATCTCTGTCTGTTTATCAGTGTTGAAGTTTACCTGTTGAGAACTGCTTCCTTGTTTCCCAGACGACTTTTTATTTTACTTGTCAGATAGTCCAAAAACAGTGTCCAGATATCCAAACAAGAGAAGTAACCTTCATGAGTAGGCTATGACACAAAAGAAATCCAGACAATGAAATTACTTAATGCAACTGTTGTGCTTAGAAATACATACACCAGAATGGCAGAGCCAAAGTCCTACAGTCCCTTCTTTGTACTCTCTAAGGGCTGAGTCATTCTTCACCAGTGGGCCTATGAAATCTAATAAGACAAGGACATGAGACACATCTTGAGGGAGCTGCTGTCTGTGGTGGGCTTACAGAATGTGCCAAGAAAACGGCCTGAGACTGTGTGGAGAGGGATCTCCCCACCACCTACTTTGTGTGGCTTCTGAGAAAGCAGCTTGAGGTGTAGGGAAAATGTTCAAGGCCATCAGTAGAAGCGGCCCTCTGACCACAGCTATGCCCTTTTTACTACAAACATCATAAAACCAAGTGTAAGTCAGAGGCCTTCAGAGGCAACAGTCTACACATCTGACCCTAAGAAAAGTAATAATGGCGGGTCATTCTACAACAAAGACTGAAAAGAAGTTGTTGAGTACCACCCAGGGGTATTATGCTATTTGCAAAATTCCAATGTCAAACAGGCCAATAGCAACCTCAAACCAGGAGCTGATAAAGGCAAACAAGAGAAGTGCAAGTCTTGTGGGGCCCTTGTACCTGGCCAGTCGTCCTTGGCAAATTTCTTAAAAGGCTTAAGAGTCTATTCATACAAAATCTAGGAATCGTGGTTCTTTCTTTCCTTTTAATGTGTGCTAAAATGTGGCCTCTAGTCTCAGCATTTGAGTCTGAGGCAAGAGAATTACCAAGATTTCAAGCTCAACAGGGACTCAGAGTGAGAGGGGGAAAAAAAAGGAACATATAAAAATAATTTAAAATAAGCCACTAGGGATGTAGCTCAGCAGAGTGTGTGTACAACCTATCTATGACTCTGGGTTCTAGCCCCAGGACCACAGAGAAACAAGATGCTAAAAACCATGTAGATTGCAACCTTACACCCCAAAGAAAGCTAAAGGGACACTCTAACACCACCTAGGACTGTCAATGCTATGACACAAACCCAGAGAACAGCAGGTGAACTGAGTATCAAAGCATGCTGCCTTATAACTCATGCAGTCCTGTCACAGGGACTCAACTAAGTCAACTCACTGTCTTCTGAGTCTGAGAATACCCACTGGTCCCTTCAAAAGAACATGACTGATCAGACATACGTACAACCTACCCCTGTACAGCTAGAAACACCACCCATCACCCCTGCGTCTGATGGGTCCACTGTGAGAGGCCTGTCACTGCCTGCAGGCTGCCCACCATGTCCTGGCGGTGACATTAGTCATGGAAACAAAGAGAACAGGCTGACCTGACTTTTGGAAATCAGACTTTCAGAATTGTCCCCATCCGTTTATTAAAAGTAACTGTATTCACATTTACTTTTTTTTGATTCTATGGCTGACAGTTCACACACCAGTCGTGCCTTCCGAACAGATTAGAGTGGTGGTTCTTCATTTGCATTGATCCTTACAGCAGCCTTGGATGGTGAACATTTGTTTCTTTGTATTTTACAATGTAGAAACCCAAGCTCAAAAGTGAAGCTGCCTGCCCAAGAGACAGGACAGCTAAGGAATAGAACGAGAGCTCCAGCTTCCAGTGCAGAGCCCTTTCCCTGCATTACGCTTTGGGGGAAGAAACAAAAGGAAACAAGCAAGGCCACGAGGGATCTAGTGAGAACCCAGTGAGACAAGGGGGCTGGAAGTCAGAAATCTCAGGCTTCCAGAATTACCCCAAGAAGCAAGCACAGTAGCTGAGGAGAGTCACAGTGGAGGCCAGAGTCTAGTGAAAAGCTGCCACAGGACTGCAGCAGACCCCAGATTAAAGAAGAATGCAGGAAGAGAACAGAAAAGAGGAAGGAGCTGAAGAAAGACTCTAACACCAGCCTTTGTTCAACTGTTCCTTTCTAAATGTCTTTTAGCACCAAAATGTGCATGATCTGAGAAAAGACAAAATTACTAAGTATACTCCAAGAGTCTAAACGAGATGAAACCCTTCCCACTTCATAAATAGGAGGCTATGACAAAGTAAGAGCACCCTGTTAGCAAAGAGCTAGATGTGGGACGTACAGTAAGCAGAGAGAATTCTGGGAGAATGTCAGGTACAAGAGATTTGCCCAGGAAGGTGTGAAGAGGAGAGTTGAGGGAGAGATGCACGGTACCTGGATATGTGTAACCAGCCATGTGGCAGAACTTAGACTAGAACAAATGGGTTATTTTAAGTTATTAGCTAGTCAGTGAATGAGCCTAGCTATATGACCTAGGTATTTGTAAATGTATGTTGAGTCTCACAAGTCTTTATTCCGGGAGCTTGGGGTCAGGAAAAATAACTGACTACCACAGCTTGGGACTCAGTATAGTCCAAACCTCAAGCTCACTCTCCCACAGCAGGTCGGCTTGCATCTAGAAGGAAGGCTCTTTTATGGGAGGCCTGAACAATAGAAGCAAGCTGGTCTGACAACACTCTCCAAGTAAAGGGAGAGAACGGAGCTTGTGTGCTTCTTGATCATGTCTGACTTTCAAATGTAAATAGCATATACATATATGAAACTATCACCTTCAGTTCAATGAAAAACATGTAAGTCTACTTAGCGATCAATACACACTGAGGATGGCCCTGAATTATCCCCATTCCAGCCCTGTAGGGGTTGATAGATTAATATAAGTTAGATTTAGTGAATATCTAGGTTTCTGATGCAGTCTCTTAATTTGGGGAATGAAGATCAACTTCACTGTGAGCAATTAGCTTATCAGCTTATGGATGAAGTCACATGAAACAAGGGGAGTCTCTTTGGATTGAAAAACAAGGTTGAAGCCAGGTGAAACAAGGAAAGACTTTATGACCTGGCATTGTTTTCAACTGCTAAGGGGGCAGAGCCCAAATTAAGCTGAAGCAGGTGGAACAAGGAGTGATCCTATTTAAGGACAAGTGGATGAGCCCAGAGAGCTGCGTGCTAAGGGCCCCCTATACTAGAGAGCTCCAAGAGTCCTGCTGGAGAAATTGCTGCTAGACCAATGGCCAGATCTCCCTGAGGCAGAAGGAAGCTGGTGAGCAGAGAAAGCCTCAGCAAGACAGCAAAAGGCCAAGGACTAAACCCTGTGGCTCAGCTTTTGCCTAGAGGGGTTTGACCTGTCCAAACAGCGGCCTGAACGGAACTGTGGCCAGCTTTAAAGACTGAGGCAGAGCGGCAGAGTTGCTGATACGAAGGAAATACGTTGGCCTACAGACGCTGAGGTCTCCCAGAGAGAAGAAAGCCTCAAGCCTTATTTAAGGTGAGACTGCCATAGCCAATTTACCCTGACCAACCTGCGTCTGAGATATTCCAGAAAAAGGACTGCTAAGTGCATTAAAGAGTCTACCCCAGAGACTGTGTTCCTGACGACTGAGGACCTGCCCCAGAGACTGTATCCTTAGAAAAATAGTTGTAATAGTTATCAATAGGTTTAGTGGTTAGATCTTAGGGGTCGTAGGCATTTATAGGGGTTGTAGGCATTCTTAGGGGTTGTAGGAATTTATAGGAATAGTAGATAAGTGTATTTGTTATAAATGAATATAGTTATTAATAAATGTTAAATAGTTAAAAAGAACGGTATTACAGCCCATCTTCTGAGGTGAGGAAATTCAAAGCCACATAAATAAAAATGGCTTGTGTCAGGGCACAGACTGAACAGAAATAACCAGACCTTAAACACAGAACTGGGTCTAAGTGAATTTTAAGACATTCTGTTCCTTTTCCCATATAAAGTCCTATTTTCTGACCTTAGCAATGGCTCTTTATCCCTTCTTTCTGCTCCAGTTAACCTGCAATCTCTGACACTTGATTCATCTCTCCAACGCTCTTTTGGAGGTATGGTCATCTCTGAATCTGCTCAAAACTTTGCCATCACAGCTGCTGCTTGTTTCCTCCATCCTCACCTCCTACAATCTCTTCACTGGCTCTTCCCACTGGGTCTGGTGCATTCAGCATGTTTTTCTTCTTGCTCTGCACACACTGCTCCTCAACCCTCACAATTCTTCAGCTTGGGTCCTCCTCTATGACCTCCTGGTCCACTGTCTGCTCCCAAGAATGGTTCACCTCACTGCCTCTTCTAGGTATTGGAGTTTTTAGACACCATGACCCTCTTTGAGAAAGGCTGGCTTTCAGATCAAACATTTGCTTTTCATACACATATAGCACTCCCAGCCTAGACCCTTGCATCTTCTAGTCCCATTAAACTGGAGAAGTATTTAAAAAAAGTCAACTTTCACATCAGATGCCTTCATTCACCCAGCAGTGCCATCCCAGGGGCATACTAATAGAAAGTAGAAAGAGCTACCTGATTACATCAAAAAGTATATTCAAGATTATGTCATATGGGCTGGTGCATAGTAATCAGAGTCCCAGAGAGACTGAGGCAGGAGGACTACCATAAACTCAAGGCCATTTTGAACTACGTAGAAAACCTTTATCTCAAAATAAGCAAACAAAGGATGGGGATGGTGGTACACAACTGTAATATCAGCACTTGGAAGGTGGGGGCAGGGGAATCAAGAGCTCAAGGTCATCCTTAGCTCCAGAGCAAGTTCAATGCCAGCCTAGGCTACATGAGACCCTATCTGTAAACAAAACAAAACAAAAAAGACTATTTGATCCATGAATCATGATTCCTCAAAACCAAAAGGAGCCAAAACAGCAGAAAGGATTCCATTTACTAGAATACAATGAATATGAACAAACCACTGCACACACCAGACATACCTGAAGAAAAATATCAAGCAAAAGCCAGACCAAATAAATACAAGTTACATGCTTTCCTTCATAGAAACTCTAGAACAGCTAAAATTAGCCTGTGGTGTTAAGATCAAGGGAGTTATTTCTAGGGAGAAGGGAGGAGAGGTGTGGGGAAGGAAGCACATGTGCAGGGATTTCTGGTGGCTAGTACATTCTATTTCTTAACTTGGGTGGTAGCTCTAACGGCTGTGTTCATTTGGGAAAAAATTTATCAAACTGTGTATGATTGATGTGCTTTTTTTTTCTTTTTTCTTTTTTTTTGTATGTATGCCATGGTGTTTTGAATGAGAATGGCTCCTACAGGTTCATATATTTGAATATTTGTTTTCTAGCTGGTGGACTGTTTAGGAAGGATTGCAAGGTATGGCCTTGCTGGAGAAGGTGTGTCACTGAAGGTGGCCTTTGAGGCTTCAAATGCCCACACAAGACCCACTCTTGCTCTCTCTCTGCCTACAACTTGTGAATCACGTGTGAGCTCTCAGCTTCTGCTCCAGTGCCATGCCTCCCCACCTGACACCATGTTTACTGTTATAATAACCATGGACTAACCCTCTGAAATTGTAACCTGAATTAAATTCTTTCTTTTAAAAGCTGTCTAGGTCATGGTGCCTCTTTGCAACAATAGAACTTTAACTAAGACATACATCATACTTTAATAAAAAGTCTATTTTAAGCACATACACAAATGGGCAAAAGGAGAGTTATCTGTGTTAAAAGCAGACTGCAGTGAGAGACATACACACTCAATTCACTGAGCGCTTCAATTACGCTGAGGGTTCCATGGCGTGTAAAACTGTGCCTTCACAAAGCTTTTTAGTGCTGTGTGTGTATACAATAGCAGGTAACTGGGATGCCACATGGACTAGTACTTAACTGTAATCATAGTCAACAGCAGGCTGAGGCAGAAGGATAACCACAAATACAAGGCCATTCTGGCCTATGCAGAAGGTTACATATCTAGCTCCTAAAATACAAAAGAAACTCAAAGAATCTTTGTTAAATGGGGACAAAATTGGTTACCATTCAAATTTAACTCATGAGTGCTTTGCTGTATAGTCTTCTGGAGAGTTTTAGTAGCAGCTGCATAACAGAAAGTAAGCCCTTTATATATTTAGGAACACACATACACATACCACCACCACAACAACAATTAATGGGAGGGGGAAAGGGGGCCCAGAATTTGAAAGAGAGCAAGCAAGGGTATGTGGGAGGGTTTGAAAGAAAGAAAAGGAAGGGGAAAATGATGCAATTATATTATAATCCCAAAAAAAAAACAAAATAAATAATATTTTAAAGGCCCTAACCTCAGACTTTTCTTCTACCCTGCTTGTCTAGCACAATAATGACATGGGACTGAGAATCCAATCCTGGCTCCATGCAGAACTGTATGTCCCTGAGCACCTTGCTCTCTGCGCCTTGTCTCTTTATCTACAAAATAGATTATATGCATACAGAGCAAGAGCTACAGCATAGGGTTCTTACAAAGACTGAATGTATTAATCTTCCTACAGTGAAGACTACTGTAAATGCTGGGGGGGGGGGCGTCTTTCTCCTAGAAATCAGAAGGAAGCCCTCAGGATAGGAAAGGAAGGCAGTCTGAGTGCTTTACCTGATGGAATGTGTACTTGAACAGAAGGGTCAGGAACTCCACCACAGGGAACTGGGAGTAGGACTCAATTCTTCTTAGGTGAACACTTACAAAGAGCCGTAGAAAGTCAGTAAACTTCTCAATGTAGCTACACGAGACAAGAAGACAAAAGGTGACATAAGAAATACAGCCACCTTTTCAGAAGAAAACTTAAATTCAATCAAACTCTTTCTCACTACAGAACTATACAAACATACAATGCATTTCCAGTTAAAAACACAAAGGCCTGCAACAATTACCTACGAGACAGGCAACCCTTCATTCCATTATCACCTGAAACACAGCAGAAAAGCAGCTTTAATCCTCAGACACTATCTGCCCCCCGCCTGTTACAAGCTCAAGCTCCCATTCTAACTCATTAGTGTTAGGACCCAATTAGAGGAAAGGAGTTGCTGCTAAAAAGTGCTGGGGAGATGACAGTATCTTCAAATCTGGCAAATCTAGAAACAACCAGACTTTGCTTGGGGGCTAATATTAAGTTGAAATGCACTTGGCAGACACAGAAGAAGTCTATCCAGTCGGGATAGCATCTAGGTAAATATAGTCAGGCTCACAATCCAATCAATTTCTGTCCTCCCCTCTGACACCCAGCACTAATGAAGGATTGCACAGGTACCTTATTCTAAAAGTGACTTTCAAATACAAGGAAGGAAGAAGGCTGTAAGGGCTAGACAAACATCAGGGGAACAATTTAGTCTGATATTTCCATTTTATAGGTGAGGCTCCAAGAGGTAAATTGACCCACCAAGATCCCTCAGTCACCTCCTGGCAGAGGGCACTATCACTCCCTCCCAGTGCAGTGCCCTGTGGAGGAGGGAGTGTGCACTGTGGAGGAGGTCCTCAGTTCATCCATAATCCCCAAGCCACCACACAGCCAAGTGGGTCAGTGATGGTTACAAGGGTAACAGGTTTATGTTATTAAACACACAGTACATTATCACTTTCACATTTCAGAAACCAGCATTTTAGGCTCTTCAATACCAGAAAGTGAAATGGACATGACTTCATAAATCCCATTTCAGAGAACAACAAATACAGCTAGTTGAACTAGGCCTTGGCTGAATATTAAGTAATGTCTAGAAGCAATTAATTGCAAAAAGCAGAGCTACCTGAAATAACAAAAGAGAAAAAGACAATCACCCTTCAGAAGAACCAAACTGGCCCAGAAATCCATGTCTCCTGCTGTTCCTGGGACTTGCAGCCTTAGTGAGGCCAACCAGCCTGCCTAGCCTCTTACAATAACACATTAAATCAACTGGTTGTGCATTTTTTGCTTTTCTTTTTTGAGACATGGTCCCGCTATGCAGCTCTAGGTGGCCTCAAACTTTTGGTGACCCTCCTGACTCCCTTCCCTCCCCCTCTCCAGTGATGGTTACAAATGTGAGCTGCAGGCCCAGGACCAACACTGATTGTTCTGAGACAGCAAAACACAAAGCACCTTCTCTCTGCCACCTCCAGGGACTCCTTGGGGACAGCAAGCATTCATATCTTACTCGGCACATGTACTGCTCCATGGCTTTTACATGTATCTTAAGAAGCAAAAGTCAGACAGCTTACTGATCTTAAGGAAGATACACTTGTTACCCATAAAAGTAAAGTACCCAGCAATCTCAAGTTCACTTTAATTTAAACCCACATTTAAAAAATGCAAGCTAAGTATAGGACTCATGCTGTTAATCCTAGCAACCCAGTAAGCTAGGGTAGGAGGGATGCCACAAGTTCAAGGCCAGGCTAAGCTAGAAAGCAAATTCCAGGCTAACCAGGGGTACTGAGACATTGTCCAAAACGAGAGGAGGGGGCCCACCCAAACAAGAGCAAGGCTACTCCACAGCTGACACTAGGGATGTGCTTGCACCTCACTTCTTCCCTTGGCCACCTTCCTGGTACAGGAGCTAATGAACAGGAAAAAGTTAGAAAAGGGCAGTGTAGGAATAAAGAAGCCAAGGACCTGGTTAAGCAGCTCCTGAACAACTGACCGCAAACTAAACACTTTCGAATTAGTTAGGGACCAAGAGCTAGGAAGCAAGCGCACACTTGTTTCTGTCACCTTTCTGCTTCCAGGCACCTCTCAGCTTTCACTTCGGATCCAGGACAAGTCAAAACAACACAGTTGGTATAAGCAGTTATATACATTTTATTAACATATGAAGACAAAGACGGCCTTTAGCAATGCTAGAAAGGATATGAAATTGTGTGAATTGTGAGGCATTTAAATTCATACAAGAAGGTACTACTAAATAATGAGGGAAATCTTACTGGGTGGTGGAGAGATGGTACAGGTAAAGGCACTTACTGCCAAACCTGATGATTGATCCAAAGTTTGATCCCTGGGACCCTCATGGTGGAAAGGAAAACCAATGCAAGCAATTCTGATTTCTACACACACAACATGGCATGTGCCCCCACCCAACAACAAAATAAATGTAACAAACAAAAATTTTATTAAGAAAAGATCCTATTGGATTATAAGTACTTTTGTGACTAGAAAAAGCAAATGTTACACAAAGCTTATTTACAATGTATCAAACCAAACCAACTTTTCACTCGATTTTTAACTAGAAAAACTTAAAACCCCCCACTTTAAAAGAGCAGCAGAATTATCTTGACTTGGGGCAGCTGACTTCATAGCCTACTAAAATCACTGTAAACGAAGTGAAGAGCTATGCTCTCTTATCACTTAATAGCAATCAGCTTGCACCAGGAAGTGACTATTGCTAATGTAACAGACTGCATCCACTCTGAAGCTTCAACAGCCCCATGACTTAGAATACAAGCTGCCAGTTGCCCTTCACCTTCACACAGCAGGAGAAGATGCTCAGCTGAGGCTGTGTCCAGTGGCACAATGAGTTCCCTCCCACCCTAGCACCACTGGGGGTGGAGAGGAAAGCCAGAAAGCCATACGATAAACAGATAATATCACCTGCAAAGGTAATAAAGAAACCTTGACTCAGACTGCTTCACTAAGGCTATCTTTTGTACTCAAGAAAAATGGACCTGGGGAATTTTGGATCAAGAGGGCAGCAACCAAGCAATGCAAGTATATGCCACTAAACCATACCTACCCAAACATGTCTCCTATCTTGGATCAACATCTATCATTTATGGGAAACTCAAAATACTAACAGCATTCCTATACTCTGCAAGATATCCACTCAGGAAAAGTCAATAGTGAAAACCAATGAGCAGTACTAAATGAGAAGGGTCATGTAACCCTGTACCTCTGCAGACCTCTTCTGTTCTTGCCTATGAAGGAGCCGCACTCTCCTTTCCTGCACACATGAGACCTGCAGGCAGACAGTGAGGAAGAGGGACAGAGCATGGACAGGAGGACAGGAGGTGGATGGACGGGGAGAGAGACAACGGGCCTACACAACACATCAGCACGCTTCACACTCAGAACACGTCCCTTAACCACCCAAACCCTTCTAGCTCATCCTGAACATTCTGGAACACCTACCTTTCTATCTTCATGGGTAGGCCATTATTCTGAAACCAAAGGGGGTTACAGACACCACATGACATGGTGTGACAATCAGCCAGGCCCTTTCTTGGGCACGACTCCCGCCTGTTCTCATTACCTCTCATCGAGCTCCTCTAGCCTGCTCTTCACCGTGTGGGCATTGTTATCCTTGGTGATTTTTTGCAGGAGGTAGAAGGTTTGTTGAAACATTCGCAATAAGTACTCCTCAAATTCCATAGGCACACAGTTCTTGGACATGAGTTCATTGATGCAGGACATGGCCAACACCCCAAGTCGGCCACGCTCCTGACCCAAAACACAGTTCTGGCTGCTGCCATTCACTGATGCCATCTTTCTGGCCCGGGTATCACAGCCAAATCGAGCAAAGTGGAAGATAGTGGTGAGGAGGGACGGGGTGATGCTGGCAGACAGAGGAATCCAACTGAAGAGGTGGGCCAGGCACTCCAAGGCCAGGGAACAGACATACTCACTCTCCACATCCAGGATGGGGATGGGCTGGTGCAGCATTTTGGCTGAACTAGGACTCTGCAACAGGTTACTCAGTAAATCACCTGGAAATTCAAAACATGCTTTTACAACACCCAGTACCAAACCTCTTGAAAACACTACAATGAATCCTCTTTTTCCCTAAACACTTTAGGCACCATAAAAGCAAAACCTAAAACCAATATGCTCTATATTCAATACCAACTAAAGATAATACCAAAATGAAATATAAATTTAATACCCAAGTTGAGTTACAGGTATAAACCAAAGATAAGGATTCATAAGAGAAACAAAACATGAGTCTGACCACAGTGAAAGAGAGGAAAGATTTATTGAAACAATCAAAACACAAACCTTACAAAAAATACTGATGAGTTTAACAACACATCACCAAATAATAGTCTCTATTGATGAAAGGGTATAACCAGGAAGATAGCGAACTACAAGAAGACAGCCACAATCCTAACACCAAAAGAACTAAAATTTCAAGCATGGAAAAAAAAAACAACAAAAAAACAAACCTGTTACCCACCACTAGTAACATTCACATATACAAATAGATGGTGGGTTCTAAAGACATGCCAGAGGTCAGCTGGCTTATGAAGATAGTCGAGCTCAGTCACTAGAAAATGCAATCTAATAAGCAACAAAGAAAGATAGAACTGTTGGTGAAGGTCACATGGGGCAAAGGAAGCCTGAAGAATGCTCACATAGCTCTGCCACAGAGCCTGGCACTCTGGAATCCTGTAACCATGCCTCCTGCCAATAGGTTGTTCCCTTCCTAGCATATTTCCCAGCGACCTTCCACAGATCTGTGGGGGACAAATAGAGGTTCTTGCATAGGGGCAGATGGAGGCAGTTTAGGTTCTTCAGAGAAGGCAGATACTGAGGGCACGTGCCTCATGCAACAAGCAAGCAGAAGTGTGTCTAAAGACACAGGTCAGGCAGCAAGGGAGAGAGCAAAAAGACTAGTGTTGAATGAAAGGACAGTATCAGATTACAACACTACCATTATTTACACAGAAAAACGTACGGACAATCAGTTTTCAGAAAGATATACATTATATACATTTAAAAGTTAGTCTGTTTTGGGAAAGGGGGAATGAGAACAGGTTTGAAAAGGAATTAAAACACACACACACACAAAGATGAAGTGGGGATATAATGGCTCAGAAAGTCAATGTCCTTCCTGCCAGGCCTGACAATATAAGTTCAATATCCAGAATCCACACGGTGGAAGAACAAACCAAACAAACTGTCCTCTGCCTGATGACATACAGGCAGAGGAAGTGACAGAGGGGGCGCAGGGTTGGGGGAAGAGGGAGAATAGGTGCTTATCAAAAAGAAGATGAAGGGTAGGGTAATAGCTTAGTGGGTAAAAGCATTTGTCATGGAACTCTAACAACTTGAGTGTAATTCTCAGAGACAACCATAAAGAGCCAAATGTAGTGTACACATCTATAATTCCTGCAGTCCTATTGCAGATCAAAGTCAGAGACAGGAGAATCACCCAGAGGCTCAGGGACCAGCTAGCCTGGAATACACAGCACAGCCAGGGAAACAAGAGACCTTGTCTTGAGCAAGGTGGAAAGTGAGAACCGACTCTCTGACCTCCCCATGCACAGCATGGTGTGCACATACCAGTGAACAGGACCACATGCATACGAAGGTGACGCACGTGCTATGCACCGCACAACTTAAGTTCACTGCCTGTACTAATGGTTTAAACTTTTAAATTTAAGTATGGCTACCAAACCTCAGTTCTCTTTACATCTACAAACTTTCCTCTTAATCATTCAAATACTGCAAAATATGTATCTGTTGAGCCACCAGAAATACCCATCTGAAGACAGCCACTAAGCACAAAGTTCACACATTACTGAAGGCTTGACGTATGCTCTAGGATTCCTTGTCTAAGTAATCTGAAAAATGACTAATGGTTTTTAATCTGAGTATAATAAGCAGATTGAAAAACAGTGTTCTATGAGCAGCCATAAAGCCACACCCATGGTGATCTCAGTTCTCTAGGATGGCTACAAGAAGTCAACATGCTGCATCAACAGCCTGGGGCTTAAAGGTCTGATTTCTGCAGCCCAGTTCCTCAAGGAGGTGGGGAAATACAGAAATATATCTTATTGCACATCAGCTCCTACAGGACAGGAAGACATGTGCTAGCTCCAGCCTGTGTTCCACCTGGAAAGCGTCTGTGGCCATCTGGTGTAAGCAGAAGCACTTACCCACTGTTTAGAGACTTTATTGAATTACTCTTACATCCTCAATTATTTACATGAACAATGTAAACTCAACACTAACTACTGCACACTGGTCCCCAGTTCGCCCTGACAATATAACCTTTGCCCCAGTCAACAGGAAAGACAGCTTTCCTTCCCTATGTCCTCTCCTTTAGGTTGCTGCCACCTTCTGCAGCTCTGTAGAACAACAAAGCAAACCCCTCAAGCCCCTATAACCCCAGCTTGTAACAAACTTAGTACAAACAGCCAGGGAACCTGAAAAAAACAAAGATGTCACAAAGCAGAAGGGCAGCAATTATAGATCAGAGGGGCAGGTGAGATGACTCAACAGGTGCTTGCTCCAAGTCTGACAATCTGAGTTTAATCCCCAGCTTCTGAAAGTTGTCTTCACGGGCAGAGTACACAACACAAACAAGTCTAAAAAGTTTTAATAATAAATTGGCAGAACAGAGGTGGATGGCACAAGACCAAAGGTGCCGCCTTCATGATGGACAAAGCAAGAAGCAAAATGTGCTGTTCAAAACACTGTATTAGAAAGTACAAATACTCAGAAGAAAACAGTAGAGAGCAAATTCCTCAGAAAACATAGACAGAAAGGCAAAAACAGATTAGAAAGAATAAACATCTGTATCCTAGGTAGATTGGTTATTGCTACTTCCAGCTGAGACCCTAATTGCATTTAGCCAGGACTGCCACAGGGGACAGCAGACCATACCACTTTCTCCTGAGGTCGGGGATGGTGGTGGGGTGGCAGCAGTAACACTGTGTTTGTCCCAGACAGTTTCCAAGATACCTAACCAAGAAAGAAGAAACAATGTGAGAGATATTAAGTTCTACATATAAAAATCAAAATTTACAAACCCGATACCACTGATCAAAAATCAATATTCACAGCCGGGCGGTGGTGGCGCACGCCTTTAATCCCAGCACTTGGGAGGCAGAGGCAGGCGGATCTCTGTGAGTTCGAGGCCAGCCTGGTCTACAAAGCGAGTCCAGAATAGCCAGAGATACACAGAGAAACCCTGCCTCGAAAAACCAAAAAAAAAAAAAAATCAATATTCACTGTTTGTATGTCTTTCTTTCTGTATGTCTACTTCCGCCTCTCTAGTCCACATCTAGCTGTCTGTTTTCATGCACTTATATGTACAGTGTGCAGGTTCACACAGTGTGGGAATGTGCATGTTAAGGCCCAAGGTCGACAATGAGAAGCTTCCTTGATTGCTCTTCCACCTTAGTCTTTTGGGACAGGGCCTCTTTCCTAGTTGCACTGGTGAGCATGCTTTGGGAGCTGAGGCTGAAGTTACAGGTGGGGCAGCACACCCACCCAGCACTTATGTGAGTTCGGGAATCTGAACACTAGTCCTCTCATTTGTGCACCAAGTGCTTTAACTACTAACCAAGTCCCCAGCTGTAGTTTGCAGAGTCCCGTCCCACTGCAGGGTCTCTACTGCTTCATTTGGATCTTGCAGTGTGGCTTCTCTCCACTGTTTCTCCAACCTTGCTCTTTGTCAAAGCCACATGACAGCTATATCTACTAAGGGTCACTTTCACACTTATCCTCCATGGACATTCCAGAGCTCTAGGATACTACCCAAACTCTTCTCTGGCATGTGGCACCCTTTCACAGCTTTCCTCTGGTTCTAGCCTCTGTCTTCCATCATTACTGCCACCCTCAGTCCACCCATCATGTAGATCTTTCAGCATTCCTCTATCTCCCCCACTGACCCTCTTCTCCTATTTCACTCTCTGTTGGAGAAACTGTCTACTGTTATGGCTTCAACCAAATGTCTCCCAGCCAAAACTCATGTGACTGTACACATGAGTGCTATTGTTACGTGGTCGGGGGTTTAGAATCTAGTCACAGATCAGTATAGCCAAATGCTTCCTGGGCCAAACCCACTTGCAGACCCCAACCAAACTCTGCTCTTTACCCCTACAAATCTACCAATGATCAGGATACTTTCCAGAGCCCACAAATCTTGGCACCTGGATTCTAAACACCCCACTTCCCAGCTGAACCTGATTCAGTCTTTGGCAACACTGATCCACCCATCTGCTGTGTCTTCCATACCACCATCCTCCTTCCTACCTGTGCTCTGGTCCCCTCTTCTAAATCTCAGCCTCATTTCTCCACTGACTGCTACTTGTCTGTGCCCCCCATTTCCACTCAGCTGTCATTTGTCCAGGGGAAGCCTTCCTAACTGTTTAGTTTTACCTCCACATGCTACATTCATTACAACTCCCAAAACATCACTTTTTAACTGTTTATTTGCCTCTTCGACTAGGGTGTAAATTCCCAAGGGGACAGGATTTGTTTTGATCCTTTGTGCACCCTGCCAGAGCTTGGCACACAACATCACCACAGAAGCTCATAAAAATACTCCCAAGGCCAGGTGTGGTGGTATACACCTTTAAGCCCAGCACTTGGAGGCAAAAGTAGGTAGATCTCTTTGAATCTGAATCCAGCCTGGTCTCCATAGTGAATTCCATGTGGACAGAGCTACATAGTAAGACTCAGTCTAAAAGCAAGCAAACAAAAAACTGTCCCCTCCAAATATTTATTGTTCTAGCCTGGATAAACCTAGAGAACCTGTTAAGGGAAGAAAGCCACAAATAAAAGGTCAATTGATGTGAAATGATAATAACACTATTAAATGGTCAAAACAGACAAATCCCTATGGACAAAAGGTAAAGTGGTTGCCAGGGAATGGAGAAGAGAATACTGACCTCTTGTGGACTCAGGGTTGCTTTCTGAGGTAACAAAAAATGTTCTGGAATTAAAGGAAATGGCTGCAACTTTCAAAAAACTTAAGCTCCCCCCCCTCCCAAACTACCATAGATCACACTGGGTGTGTACACTGTCTTAGATCTGTTCTCAGAACGTCTTAAGTGTTTGCAAGTATAGAACACAGGGCAAGTATACAAGACGTAGTCCCTGACTGTAAACTTACTGCCCAGTTGACATAAGTAAGCATGCTCTGAGGCTTGGTTTCAATCTGGGATTCAGGGAAGGGGGAGCACCTTTCCTGGTGAACAGTTCACCACCAGCAACCACTGTTTCAATTTACAGTACCCACCAGATACCAATCACTAAAACACATATAAAAGGAGGGGAGGAGCATCTGAATATCCAAATAGAAAAGGCACAAGATGGAATAGTGCCATCATCCTACATACTCAAGCAACAGTGACTTCCAAGCACCTCAAGGGCCTAGTGACCAACAGTCCACAAACCCATCCATCATGTGAACTCCACCAGCCAGGCATCCCAGTTTTCGGGGATGTTCTTGCCACCTTCCTGATTTGCTGTATGATAGGTTTGTTTCCTCTCTTCTTTTCCCTTGCACACTGTTATGAGACTCTGATCAGATAGCTGGGATGAAATGCCACATACAACTACAACCTAGCGCACAGGGGCAAAAACCCCACACGTCATCTTGAAGAAAAATTTTTTTTCATCTTGCTACTCCTACTTCTCCTAATCTTAAATTCAAACTATTTTAAATAAAGAGCTTGCCACCTACCTACTTAAATGACACTATCAGCATGTGAATCACATTCCCATGACCTGGCCTATATATGTACCTCATTAGGCACATAGTGAAGCCCAATTAAGAAAAGACTCAAAGAAAATTTAAGTTACAAATCTGTGAGGTCGCACCATGCGCCAGACTGTGGAACTGAGAGCTAGGAAAGCAGCACCAAGTTCTTCCACATTTGCACTCAGCCAGTAATACCCAGAAAAGCTTGGCACTGCACATGTGCAGAGGACTTGTCTTCAGGCCTCACAGAGCATTTGCTCACCTGTCAAGAGCCCAAGCACTGTCTGCACCTGGTCCAGCAGCAGCTTCCGCAACTCCTCCTTCCGAGCGACGCTGAGGTCCTCACGGGGACAAGCTAGCTCTTCTGAAGTCGTTTTCAACATGATCAGCCCGAGGGGGGTTGTCACAGGGGACTGGATCAACTGACAGGAAAAAACAAATTCTGAGCAGCATAGAATTAACGAGCTACAAAGAGGACTAGTAAAATTCAACTGTGAGGTGCTAGACCTTATATAGACAGACCACCTCAAGAAACACTTGTGGAAAAGAATTTGGAGGATCATTTATAAAGCTTTGCTTTACTAACAATTCAAATTTTATTCTAATGTTAAGACCAAATTCTACCAGCAGGAACTTAAAAAGCAGTTAGAAAACAACCCTCTCCTATACAAACAGGATAATTTTTTACACAAGTCCAAATTCCCAACCAAATTTTAGTTATTTGCCTAATAATCAAGTGATACAGAGACACTCGTATACTGAATGACAGACAATTCTGTCATGGACAGATCACATGTCCCGGGTGGTCTTTTAAGATTACATTAGATCTGAAAACGTCCTATCATCTAGTAGGTTTGCTATAGTTTCTCCATATTTAGATATATTTAAAGCACATAAAAACTTTACACAGCATCACAACTGCCTGTAGTATTCAGTGTGGTAATATGTGGTACAAGTCTGTAGCCAAGGAACAACAGGCTGTCCCATACAGCCTAGGTAAGAGTAGGCTATCTACTACCATCTACACCATGAAGTGTGTCAAGTATACTCTGCCATAGGCATGTAACAGTGCACTTTTCCCCACCAAGTCCCACTGACAAGGACAACATGGTGATACACATGTCAGTGATATAAATATTCTACATACTGGAGGTAATGATGGTGTATACCAATTTGTGCTATCTTTTCAACATTCAAGTTAAATAAACTTTATAGTCCTAAATCTTACCCTTCTGACCTTAGCCTGTAAAAAGTTTAGACTTAAGCTTGAGGCAAGGCTAGGTCTGATTACCTGCCAGAATCAGCCAAGATATTTTAACTACACAGCATCAAAAATCACCTCCATTAACATCTTTCTCACCTTTGCCATTGTTTTCCTCATCACCTGACTGGTTTCCCTGCCCTTCTGGCTCTTGCACTACCCCTGTTATGCCCACAGGAGTTCCAGCCTCATGCCATCTTTGCTATTACTGCTTCATCATCATGATGCATATATTCTTGACCTACCTCATTTTGCACATCGCCCACAAATTCATAACTAGAAAGTTGTAGAAGATGAACATACTGACAGAGAAATGGAAAGCTCAGAGAAGGAGGCAGCAGCAAGAGAGAACCAAAGAGCAAACCCCTACAATGGCGACCCATCCTCAGTAAAAATCTTAGGAGTTGCTAGGGAGATGGCTCAGGAATTAAGAGAATATGGTAGGTCTGGAGAAATGGCTCCATTCCTAAGAGCACTTACTGATCATGCAGAGGACCTGGTTCAGTTTCCAGCACCAACATTAGGTGCTCCAAACTGCCTACAACACCAGTTTCAGAGGATCCAACACCCAAGGGTATCTGCATGCACACGGTGTATATAGACTCACACAGGTACATGCAAATATACACCAATAAAAATAATTTATTATTTTTAAAAACAGTGAATATTGCGATCCAGAGGACATGAGTTCAATTCCTAGCACTTACATCAAGGAGGCTCCATATCCAGGGAATCCAAAACCTTCTGGCCTCCAAGGACACACATGGATGGACACACACAAACGTGCACGCACACACACACACATACATACACACACACTCGAGTGCACGCAAATAAAAAAATCTTTTTAAAAAATCATTATAAGAATGATAAGAGTGGCTAGGCAGTAGTGAAACACACCTTTAATCCCAGCACACAGCAGGCAGAAGCAGGCATATCTGAGTTCAAGGCCAGCCTGGTCTACAGAGATACAGAGTTCCAGGACAGCCAGGACTACACAGAGAAACCTAAAACCTTGTCTCAAAAAAACCAAAAGAAAAAAAAATTATTTAAAATATATATATATTATTTAAAAAATATATATATATATATACATACATATATATAGAGAGAGCGAGAGCTAACCCACCCTCCTTGGGTTAGCTATATATATATATATTTTTTTAATTTCCATTTATATATATACATATAAAAGAAAAAATTATTAAAATATATATATATAGCTAATCCACTCTCCCTGAAGAGCCCACCAGGCTCTGCAGAGAAGAGAGACAGGGAAAGGACACCCAATTTCCATTTATATATATACATATAAAAGAAAAAATTATGGGCTGGAGAGGTGGCTCAGAGGTTAAGAGCACTGGCTGTTCTTCCAAAGGTCCTGAGTTCAATTCCCAGCAACCACATGGTGGCTCACAGCCATCTACATTGAGATCTGCTTCCCAGGCATATATGTAGAGCAAATACTGTATACATAATAAATAAATAAATGTTTAAAAAAAAAAAAAAAGAAAAAATTATTAAAATATATATATATAGCTAATCCACTCTCCCTGAAGAGCCCACCAGGCTCTGCAGAGAAGAGAGACAGGGAAAGGACACTGGCTGTCCTCTCTCTTTACTTCTTCATCACCCAGATGCCTTTAAGCTGGACTCTGAGCGGAGAAGAGGCTGGCTATACCCTGTGCTAGGACAGCTCTTCTTGCGCTCTCTGCTCTCTAAGCTTCCTTTCTATTGCTTCTGAGACCCTTCTTCACCTCTGAAGGCTTAAGATTTTGGACCTAGTTGTTGGCCTTTTGACTCCCTGACCTCTAGCCAGGGTTGATCTTGGGCCTCATTCTGGCAAAGCTAAGCCAAGGTTCCACCTTTCTAAATTCCCTAGCTTGGATTACAAAGCAAAGCCAAGCTGACTAACTCCTTCCTTCCTGAGGCTCAATGAGTTAACTGAGTGCCGGGTATGTGACCTTCCCACCTCCTGGGGGGGGGGGGGGAGAGCTTCCCCTCTGCAACTGCTTTCTCTGGTCTCTTTTTTCCCATTGGCTACTCTAGCTGGTTTAGAGTACAACAGCAACTACTTTTAATTTGTACTCATTAAACAACTGGAGTAGCTGGGCTTGGTGGCTCGCGCCTTTAATCCCAGCACTCGGGAGGCAGAGGCAGGTGGATCTCTTGAGTTCAAGGCCAGCCTGGTCTACAAAGTGAGTCCAGGACAGCCAGGGCTACAGAGAGGAACCCTGTCTCGAAAAACCAAAAAAAAAAAACAACTGGAGTTACAGTTTCAAAGACACAATTGCAGCTAGTATCTAATATTTTGGTGAGGAAACATTTCAGAGAAAATTTTACTGTTAATGGTTTTGAGTTTTTTCTTTTTCTTTTTTTTTTTTAAGCCAAAAAAACAATGAAAGTTAAAACACAAGAATGTGTCAAGACAACTAAGAATGGAAAAGGAGCCAGATGTGGTGGTGCAACACTCAGGAACCAGAGGCAGAGGATCTCTGTGACTTCCAGGCTAAACAAAGGTCTGTGGAGAAATTCTATCTCCAACGGAAAAAAAGAGAGAGAGACAGGGTCAACTAAATAAACTAAGGTAGCTTTGTTGGGGGGGTCCCCCAAGTAATCCTTTACTAAAAATAACTGAAGAAAATATGTAATTTTTCATCTTTATTGCTTTTGTATCCAGAAAGGCAATTAATTAAATATATAATGAAAACTCGGAACACAATTATTTCTGTACCTGACTTAGCAGAGAATAAGTACCTTTGGGCTGTAGATCAAGTTCAGGCTTCTAGTGAACCTGCAGAGGTTCAGTTTCTATTATACACCCTATCAGGGAAAAATAGTCACCCTTTTCAGTGCTGCTTGTTCCTAAAACAAAGTATGTCCAAAAGTTTGGCTCAGCAGACTTCAGAAATCTGAGGGACAATCTTATAAGAGGGTGTGCTGGACCACAGACTATAGGGTAGGGAGAATTATGGCCAGTGTCCACTTATGACTTCCTTTTCCAGTGGCCTGGAAAAGTATGAACAACATGAAGGGAGCTGGATATTGATTCTGGATATAAGTTACCACAACATAAACTGCAAATTCCCCACCAACTGTCACAACTATACTCCAGTACAAATAGATCAGAATAGAACTAAGACAAAAGAAACTTTAGATAATTTACATAGGACTATCTGATGGTGAAATTTATTCTACAACCAGTTTGGTCTTGTTTATCAATCCCAAGGCTGTGTAACACACACCTCAGTAGCACTAACTCCACAATAATTCTCCTATGAATGGCTACTTGCTATTTGTGATTAATACACTCCCTGACTCAGTTCTCAAACCACTGGAAGTCCTTTCACCTCGACACCCAGGATAACTATCAGGAGCCAGGCCTTCACAGGCACTAATGGATCAGCCAGGCTTACTCTTGCTCCTCTACTATGCAAAGGTACAGAATAGAAAGAAAGCAAATGTACTAAATCTAGCCTGCCACACTTACTACTGCAGCCCCAAGGACTAATATAGTGAGAATTTTGGTTTCTTTTTTTTAAAAGCATATCATATTTAATAATGGCTTCTGTGCTGGTTAGTTTTGGGTTTTTTTTAAAGATTTATTTATTTGTTTGTTTACTTACTTATTTTATGAGTGCTCTATCTGCATGTACACCTGCAGCCAGAAGAGGGCACCAGATTTCATTATGGATGGTTGGGAGCCACCATGTGGTTGCTGAGAATTGAACTCAGGACCTCTGGAAGAGCAGCCAGTGCTCTTAACCACTGAGTCATCTCTCCAGTCCAATTTTGGTTCTTTATTTTTTTTTTGGTTTTTCGAGACAGGGTTTCTTTGTGTATTTCTGGCTGTCCTGGACTCGCTCTGTAGACCAGGCTAGCCTCGAACTCACAGAGATCCGCCTGCCTCTGCCTCCCAAGTGCTGGGATTAAAGGCGTGCACCACCACGCCCAGCTAATTTTGGTTCTTTTTAAAACTCAGTTGTTATGTGAATATGTTTTTGTTTTAATCCCAGGTGCAGGATATGGGACTGCTTCAGATTGTCCATAGCCATTAACTATGTCTCGTGCTCTAGAAGGGGTGTGATTTTTGCCAGCTGCAGATAATTTAATTTTATTCCTACAGACTAAATGTAAAACTCCTCAAGACAAGGGATATAATCACTCCTACAAACAATTTATAAGATAATTTCCTCAGGTAGATCCTTACCTGTAAAATGTTAGTGAAAAAGTCATGGTAGAACATGGGCCAATCTTGGCGTCCAATATCAACAATAACTTTGCAGAGTTTGTTCCGGATAAAGTAAGGTAAGGTTTTATGGTGAGCCAAGAGAAGTTTGGGTAAGCAGCTACGGATTTCCATCTTATCCTGAGATGGGACCCCAAGCCACATTTTATTGATCAGATTCTGAAAAACAAATATATATCCTTTAAATTAATGAGCTGTACATAAAACAGCTGGTTTTCATTCTATAATTAACACACACACACACACACACACACACCCTTCTAACAGCTTAAGGCATTTGGCAAAATCATAAACACAAATATTAAAATCTCATGACAAAACAATCCCATCTACAGAGTATTTAAGATGTAAAAAGTTGTATGTGCAAAAACTTGCTGTTACATCATTGTTTCCAACTTGTCTTACTGGCCAACTGGCCACCAAATAGTGACAGAAACAATTGTAATGTTCACAGATAAGTGAATGAGCCAGACATGACAGCACACACCTGTAATCCAATCACCTGGGAGATTGAGACAGGATGGTGGTAGTTTGAAGCCAGCCTGAGGTACATAACTAAGACACTACTCCCTACTCCCATAAAAAGGCAGATGGGTCAGTGAATAATACACAGTCACTTCTGAGAATGTAACAGAAAGGAGAGAGGGAAACAGTTTCATGTGATCATGCACAGAAGACAAAGCTTGGACTAGAGTTAAGCATGAGTATTTCTGTTGTTGGAAGATGATGGCAGTACAAGTACTACTCTCCTTCCAAAATAGTTATCTTTGTCTCTCAAATGACAAGAGAAAAGGAAAAGGTAAGTCACCAAACATGACCTAGCAGTACCAGAAAGTCAACCACCTACCTGATAACACCTCTTGGAGTCACGGACAGAAAGGTGTCCCCAGACACTAGGCAAGCAGACAGAGATGCCATGTGGGTGGGTCAACCTACTGCTCCCCAGTCATCTGAACATCAAAGCGGAAACCTGATGCCAATGGTGTACAGTTTCACTATGATTTTCAGAAATATAAATACACAACAACTTACCTCAAAAACTGTTAAGCTGTACATCATTACATAGTCATTCCTTGTGCTGGACAGAAAATACAAACAGAATCTCCAAGCTCCTACTTGCTGGGCAAAGTTATTAAGAAGCTCCTCTGGAAAAGTTAAAC
This sequence comes from Lophiomys imhausi, assembly GCA_907164525.1. NCBI lineage: Eukaryota > Metazoa > Chordata > Mammalia > Rodentia > Muridae > Lophiomys > Lophiomys imhausi. The sequence goes on from CAJQZJ010033049.1 coordinate 5,725,987, forward strand.
AGCAACAAAACAAGATTGTAAAGATCCATGAAATAGGTACTAGACAAGGCCACCACCATTTTGAGAACATACCTACTTCCCCACATAATGCAAAAGCCAACCCCAAAAACCAGCTCAAGGGATCAGACTACAATATTCATGACTTTCATGAATATTCATGACAGGCAATGCACCCTGCTATCTCAAGGCCACTAACTTTCCTAAAGATGCCTTTTGAGAACAAAGACCTAGAGTGTAGGCTCTTCTTTAAGCTATATGTGAGATCATTCTAAAGTGCAAAACAACACCAACTATTCCCTGCAAGTATAAGCCACAGACACCACCATGTTCTTCAGTGACATCTCCCCTGCTCACACACTCATACAACATGACGGCTAGAGAAGCAGGAAGAGAGGACTAACACACCCAGCAGCCATGTGGTGGATGCCAGTTCCAGGGAATCTGACACCTTCTTCTGGCCTTCGCAGGCACCAGGAACTAAAGTGGTACATCAATATACAAGAAAGCAAAATACACAAATAAAAGCCAATAAATAAAAAATATTTTTCAATGTTTAAATTATTATTTCATGTGCATTGGTGTTTTGCCTGCTTGTATGTCTGCATGAGGGTGTGGGATCCTCTAGAACTGGAGTACAAACAGTTGTAAGCCACCATGTGGGTGCTGGGAATTGAACCTAGGTCCTCTGGAAGAGCAGCCAAGTACTCTTAACCACTAAGGCATCTCTCCAATCAAAAAAAAAATTCATTTAAATAATAACACACACAAAATAAGTAAGTAAAAATAAGAACCCTGAGAGTTATCAGAACCAGCCCTGACTGTTTATTCAGTCAATTAAAAATGACCTCTCCTCTCAGGCTGCTGACATCACCCAAAAGTCACAATTTGCAAGCATTTATTGCCTAGCAAGTCACCATCACTGTGGGCACAATGCCTGTTATAGTCATGGATCTGGCCAGCAAGCCTGGGGCCACTGTCACCTTGAAGACACTGCAGCTCACTGTTCAGCCAGCTCTCTGCAACCCTCACTACATGCAGCAAGGCAGTCTCACTAAACATTTCACAGAAGGAGGTCTATGGAGATGGTTTAGCACTGGCTACTCTTGGAAAAGAACTGGGTCCAATCTCTAGTACCCACACACAGCAGCTCATAACTTTCTACAACTCCAGTTCCAATGGATCCCACACCTTCTTCTGACCTTTATGACCATGTGACCGTCCACATGATACATAAACATACATTCAGGCACACTCATACATAAAATAAAAATAATTTAAGTCTTAAAATTTCTGCCGGGCGGTGGTGGCGCACGCCTTTAATCCCAGCACTTGGGAGGCAGAGGCAGGCGGATCTTTGTGAGTTCGAGGCCAGCCTGATCTACAAAGTGAGTCCAGGACAGCCAAGGATACACAGAGAAACCCTGTCTCGAAAAACAAAAAAAATAAAATAAAATAAAATAAAATTTCTGTGAAAGATGATAGCATGTCTTGATAATTAAACAAAAGTTTCTATGTTACCCAGAGACACAAGCAAACCAGAAAACAGGAGTAGTAGCTGGAAATGACATGCTGGACTCAAGTCAGCTGATCCCTAAGCCTGATCCCACAAACCACTACAGTTCCCATTCCTCTACTGTTAAAATACAGCTGGTCTCACAGAATCACCACTAGGCAAGTGCTCTTCCACTGAGCTCTATACCCTTGGAGTGCATTGAAGTTTAATAGACATGAATGTCTTATACAAGGTTCCACTTTCAACCTACAAATGTACGAATGTGAACATTTGATGGGCAAATCAAAAATTCGAAGAAAAGTCAAAAAAGACATTTCTTACAATGACAAAAGAGTTTGGAGAAATAAGAGTGGAAGATTATGGTAAGTAGACTAACATAGAGGAAGATCTGCCTTTTTTGGTAAAAATTTTGTCTAGCATTTTCACTATAAATATAAGGTACACTAATAGCATAAAACTAAGGAGGAGGTCACACTGGGGCAGGAGGATAATCAGAGTAATTAGAAAACCAAAGTAGCAAGCAAGGTACACATCCTCAGGCAGATGCTGGTCGTCTCCTGGACTCAGCAACTGTCTGTGGTTCTTTATCTATACACATTCTATCTCTCTACAGTGTGCTCTATCAGAAAAGAAAGCTATCTATGGTGGCTATTGGGAGTACCAGCTATCAGCTGACATGATACTGCAAGGAAGCTACCAAAAACAGGTTATAGAGCCAAAGATCTCCTAGCCACTGCATAAGCCTCAACCCCAGCAACCCCAGGGGGACTTTGGTGGTACGTAGACTGGACCAGGAGGGTTAACTGGCTAACATGAATCAAGCCAATGGAGACAGAAATGGGCTCATAAGGTTCTCAGGCAAAAAAAGACCCTTAAGGAAAGGGAAACAACAAATATGGTAAATACAGAGTATTCTCTCTCTCTCTCTCTCTCTCTCTCTCTCTCTCTCTCTCTCTCTCACACGTAAGAAAGTTCCTTTCATTCAAATTCAGAGTTAAGAGAGGATTCAAAGGAGAAAAAGTTTTTGAGCAGCCCAGTGGATCATGTCCCTGTGGCGGGATGTGACACTTGAATAAATTAACTTCTTTCCAGTATGTTTGATTAACATTATTGTTAACATAAAAATCAAACGTAGGGTTCTCAAACATGCTGAGGCCCGGAGACAGCAAGTGATTACACCTACATTTTCTCTCTGCTGCAGAACCTTTACTCATGAAAACTGCAGAATGGGAAAAGTAACAGCAAAGAAAAGGAAGGAAAGGCAAGCGAGAAGCTCCAAAGGCAGACCAGGTAAGTCAAAGCAAAAGACTCCACTATGCCTCATGGGATCACTCTGACACATTCATAAGTTGTTCTTGTTTTACAATTAATGGTGTGGGTCTCTTTCTTCAACACTGCTGAGATTAGAAACAAAGCAGTGGTTTTCCACTTGACCAAAGGGAAAGAAAACCAATCACTATGCCCTTGCAGCTAGGTGTGCAAGCCCTACCTGCCACCAACCAGCAGAACCACAGCAAAGAAGCCAAGAATTCAAGGGGCACATGCAGGCTTGACCAGCCAAGGGTATTAATTCCTTCTTCCCCAAATTCCACTTACCTATCTCACGTTTCCTTTCATTGGTTGTGCAATCATGGAAAAACTCTGTCATGAGACTTTCCAATGCCCTGAGGGAGGCTTCTTCAGATGCCTGCAAAGGAATTTGAGAAAACATCAGTAAACTGCTTTTACCCCTCAGTTCCTACCAGGCCCCATCCACAACAAGAGTAATTTACTTCCCAAAGCACCTTGGTTCAACATTCTTCAAATGTACAATGCAAGCCAGAAAAACAAGAGAAATTTCAATTTTCCATCTGGCTTAAAATCCAGTTTTAGGCCGGGTGGTGGTGGCGCACGCCTTTAATCCCAGCACTTGGGAGGCAGAGGCAGGCGGATCTTTGTGAGTTCGAGGCCAGCCTGGTCTACAAAGTGAGTCCAGGACAGCCAGAGATATTCAGAGAAACCCTGTCTCGAAAAACCAAAAAAAAAAAAATCCAGTTTTAGTATCTTCTACAAATATATGCCATGTAATTTTAATTATTTATGTTAAGGAAAAGAAAAGTAAGTAATTCAAATGCAATTGGAGAAAGATGCCAAAAGCAAATTAACAGTCCTGATCCATTTACAGATTTTTAGAGGCCTAGAGATCCTCCATACACAATCTGGGAACCCTTGCCTAAACAGTCAGATGTTAATACAGAAGAACCCAAGCCACATGGACTCTTGTGGGTTTCTGAAGGTGTTTCAGGAGTCCTGCATACTCAGCCTGCAATCTTACATGAGCAGCCAATAGCGATGAACGGTAGCCGAGAGCAAAGCTTGACAGGCACTGGGCCCAATCTCCACTGCAGATCCTACCCAACCTCCACTTCAGATCCGCAAAAAGACTGAGCAGAGATGCCCAAGGTAAGAATGAGGCCCTTGAACCAGGCATGGTGGCACACACCTCTATTTTCAGCTTTCCAGGGACAGAGGCAGGTGGCTCTCAAGTTCAAGGCCTATAGAGTGAGTTCTAGGATAGCCAGGGCTACACAGAAAAACCCTGTCTCAAAAGTTTAAAAAAAAAAAAAAAAAAAGTGAGGCCCTGAGTGCTAACAGGTTCCCTTTTGCACATAGATCTCCACTTCCTTTTCACTCAGCAAGTAAACAGCTGTGCAGCCATGAGCTGGATTCTAAACCCCCACAAAGACTGATGGCACATGCCTGTGGTTTCAGCATGAGGCCAACCTAGACTACTCACCTGATCTCACAATTTTTAAAGTAAAAACCACTCCGTGTAGCCTGTGTGCAAAAAAGAATGAGTATCCACAGCCCATGTCTGAGCCCTCACTGGCATTAACTACCTGGAAAGGAACTCTTGTAATTATACTTAGTTCTTAATTCCTTTCCTAACTGCCTCCCTTACCCAAATCTCCTCCTTTACCCCAGAGCCTTCTATGACAACAGGCTCACTTCATGTGAACTGTGAGAGGCCTCCAGCCAATCATTTACTCCTATGAAGATGGAGGAACTTCAGCCAAGTACAGTACCATGTACACGAACACTAGCTATGTACAGGCAATGCATGGCTGTGCCTTCCATACTGGCGGGACAGTTGGCTGGCTGTGCAATGACAAATGAACTGACCTACTGAGTGGTGAATCTTTCCCCAATAGTATGAACACTTGTAACTAAAAGAAATGTTCTTATCTGAATTTTATAGCTTGTAAGCCAATCTGTTCTATAAAAATTACCTATATGCCAGATAAATGGTACACATCCAGCTACTTGACAGACTGAGTCAGGAAGATCTTTGCCCCAGTAGTTTGGAGACAGCATGAACAACTGTCTTCGTCTGTTTCATTAATCAAATCTGGCATGTTATTTCACAAGGGGCGAGGATCCTATTTAAAAGTGAACTATACAGCCAGGCAATGGTGGCACATGTCTTTATCCCTAGCACTCGGGAGGCAGAGGCAGGTGGATCTCTGAGTTCCAGGCTATCCACAAATTGAGTTCCAAGACAGCCAGTACTGTTACACAGAGAAACCCTGTCTTGAAAAAACTAGTAAGTAAGCAAGCAAATAAATAAATAAGTAAATAAGTAAAATTGAACTACAGTCAGGCTTTGTGGCAGAAGTCTATCACCCACGCTACTCAGACGGCTAAGATGAGGATGGGAAGTTCAAGGTTAACTTGAGCAACCTAGTGAGACCCTGTCTCATATGAAGTAAAGGCTGGGGACATCCCTCCGTTGATAGAGTGCTTGCCTAGCATGCATGAATACCTGGATTTGATCTCCAACACTAAACATACACGCACACACACACATGCGCACGCACACGCGCATACACATACACACACAACAGAGTTACATATGCCTAAAGTCCCAGCAGTCAGGGAGATGAAGCAAAAAGAACTTCAAAGTCATCCTCAGCTGCAAAGTTTGAAGCCAGTGCAGGGGCTGGAGAGATGGCTTAATGGTTAAAAGCATATACTGCTCCTTTAGAGGATCCAAGTTAAGTTCCCAGCATCCACATTGGGTGGCTCACAACTACTCATAACTACAGTGGCAAGGGGGATCTGACACCTCTGACCTCAGGTACCTGTGGGTGTGCACACACACACACAATTAAAAATGAAAAAAATAAATCCTTGAAGCCAGACTGGGCAATATAAGATTGTCTCAAAAACAAACAATACAAAATAATAATAGTAAAAATAACACTAATTAAAAAGTAAAGAGGGCTAGGGCCATGCATGGTGGTGCATGCCTTTAAACCCAGTACTCAGGTGGAGCATGGTGGCGCACACTTTTAATCCCCAGCACTCGGGAGGCAGAGGTAAGCGAGTCTTTGTGAGTTCGAGGCCAGCCTGGTGTACAAAGCGAGTCCAGGACAGTTACAGAGAAACCCTGTTTGGAAAAAAACAAACCAAACAAAAAAAAAACAAAAAACAAAAAACAGTACTCAGGAGACTCAGAGGCTGAGGCCAATCTCTGAGTTTGAGGCCGATCTGGTCTACACAGAGCAGATAGCCTGGCTAATGAAGGCAAGAGGCACTCAGGTGGTGGTGAAGTGGGTAGAGATGGGGGGGGGGGGGTTAGGGATGAAGCTCAGCATGGCAAAAAACAAAATTTAAAGATTGTAGGAAAATTTAGAGAAATAAGGAAATTAGCAAGTGTTAAAGTAACTCAGTGCCAAGCAGGGCATGGTGGCGCACGCCTTTAATCCCAGCAATTGAGAGGCAGAGACAGACGGATCTTTGTGAGTTCGAGGCCAGCCTGGTCTACAAAGTGAGTCCAGGACAGCCAAGGACAGAGAAACCCTGTCTCCAAAAAAAAAAAAAAAAAAAGTAACTCAGTGCCAAAAGAAAAAAAAATGTAGTGTGTGAGTGCGTGTGAGTGCATGTGCGTGTGTGTGTGTGCGTGCACGTGTGTGTAAGAGAAAGAAAGATGAGAGCTCAAGGGAAAGAGTAGAGAAATCAATGTACCCTGGAGAAACTCCTGAGATCATATCCTCCAGGCACCCAAGCATAGAACCATGCTTTGCCATGCTCCTAAGGCTAGTGTCTAAACTAAATGATCTCTGGCAGCCTCTCATAAGAATCTACTGGTCTCCACTGCCAGTCTATCTACCCACTCCACCCCAACCCAAGAAGCTAAGGCGCAACCCCAGAAGCTCCAGCAACTACAAAGACGAGGCAGCACATGAACATGGAATGAGGCAGTTCCAGGACACAGTGACAGAACTAGCTAAGGGCATCACCAGGCACTTCCCTACAAACACTGATACCAGGCTGCTTACATTTGGTCACTTCAATAATTCCAAAAACACTGGGTTTCATAGGACATTTCAAGAATCAAATAAGGTGATCTATGTACAAGTGCTAGATAAACTAAGAAGGATTATCTATCTAGCAAGGATGGCTACCCTGTTTTTTGTTTGGTTGGTTTTTTTGTTTGTTTGTTTGTTTAAGGTTTTTTGAGACAGAGTTTTTCTGTGAATCCTTGAATGTCCTGCACTCACTTTGTAGACCAGGCTGGCCTTGAATTCACAGAAATCTGCCTGCCTCTTCGTCCCGAGTGCTGGGATTAAAAGTGTGCACCACCACACTCAGCTACCCTGATTTTTACTTGGTCTTAAATACTAAATAAAAACAGGCAGGAAGTCCGACCTCCTCCAAAAGTATATTCATGCATGCCTTCAAGAGTATCAAACACAGCCAGCCACTGGTGCTTCTCAGACAAGATCCCAAAAATCAAACTATGTTTAGTTACTGTGGATAAAAAAGGAGTCCCAGGCTTCACCTGAGTAAACAATCAGAACAGAAGTAGAAGACAAACAGGATATGTTCAAGACCTGCAGATGGTTAAAGGATCCTGGAGATCCCCAACCCCTTCAGCAGGAAGGGCCACTGGAACCTTTGCCAAGTGTTTCAAGCAAGTGGCAAAGCCAGATCCAGACTGGTATGTGAAGGATCTAACAGCATTGAGTAGTAACACACCACACAACACTGCAAGTAATGAGACAGACAACACAGAGGAGAGCCCATGACTCTAAGAACACACAGGAGAGAGAGCCCTGTGACTTTAGGAACACGCAGGAGAACCCATGAATCTAAGGTGAAACACACAGGGTTAGCATCTCAGGATTCAGATTAGTCTGCTAGCCTCACAACTTGTGCTGAGATTTCTATTTTAGGACAGCCTGATTACAGTTCAAGTTTTCGAGTTCCAGGACAGCCAGGGCCACACAGAGAAACCCTGCTGAGAGAGAGAGAGAGAGAGAGAGAGAGAGAGAGAGAGAGAGAGA
>CAJQZJ010033049.1:5733838-5787644 GCA_907164525.1 Lophiomys imhausi
GAGAGAGAGAGAGAGAGAGAGAGAGAGAGAGAGAGAGAGAGAGACCTAAGTAAGTGTTTACCTGATCAGAGAAATAAAAATCAAAAATGTTAAGAGGCTGCTACACAACCACCAGAATAGAGAAGCTCGATTCAGTGAGCTGGAGGGATGGCTCAGCAGTTAAGAGCACTGGATGTTCAGTTCCCAGCACTTGCGTGGCATGGCAGTTCACAACACAACCATCTGTAACTCCAGTCCCAGGAGATCCAACACCTCCTTCTGGCCCTTTCAGGTACCAGACATGCACATGATACACAGACAAGCATGCAGGCAAAACACCCATACACAGAAAAATAAGTAAAACTTTTTTTTTAATTTCTTAAAACTGACAGTACCATGTGTTGGCTAAGCAACTGAGCTATGTAGACACTTCATGCAAGAACATACACAGCTGTCACTTGAGAAAGCTGCAGGTCTTAGTAATAACTGCAATTCTCCTGATGACCAATGCAAATCTGTGCATATCTACAAAATAAAAGGCACATACATATTCACAGAGCCATTACACAGAATAAAAATAAATAAGTCAAAAGAACTCAAATGTCACCAATGGAGTGAGTTATGATTTGTTTATACAAAAGAATATTAATATCGTAAGACATGAATTAGTCATATAGCATCAAAAAAGAATCTCATAAACACAACAAATGAAAGATGTCAAAACACCCTTTCACTATTTGTTTTATACATACACATACCCGATCCTGGGGCAGGATTTTTCTGTGTGACCCTGACTGACCTAGAACCCTCTAGTAGACCAGGTGGCCTCAGACTCAGAGATCCAACTGTGTCTGCCTCCCAAGTGCTGGTACTAAAGGTGTACAACATTATGCCTGGTTATACAACATTAATAATACAATTTTTAAACAAAACTGAGTTGTGCTGTTACAGTCAGAACAGTGGCCGGGCGTGGTGGCACATGCCCTTAATCCCACTTGGGAGGCAGAGGCAGGTGGATCTCTGTGAGTTCAAGGCCAGCCTGGTCTACAAAGTGAGTCCAGGACAGCCAGGGCTATACACAGAGAAACCCTGTCTTGAAGAAAAAAAAAAGAACAGTGGCTACTTTAGGAAAGAGGGATTGCCTTGGAATCCCAAGAATATTCTACTCTCGGTTTGAGTGTTACATACTGTGACAGCTATAAATTACTTGTCTGTAAGAACATGTACCCTGTGCTCTGAGCTTTCAAACTGCATCTTCAAGTTAGACCATGAGTTTCAAATTGTATTTTCATCTATTAGCACCACTACTCACTACAGTGTAGAGACCTGCAGACTCAATGTGAGCCTCCTGAATTGTGAGATACACTGTTGCCTGTGTGTTGTAAGCAGCCACCACAGCAAGATCAGATATTGCTGCTTTATTTGCCTGTGCCTCCCCAAGAGCCACCTGACTGACCCCAACAGAAAAAGGCACACACTTAAAATCATTGGGCAAAAAGGGATGATGAATTATTGCTGCCCTAGAATCGTCTAGGAGAGCCATGCATATATCTAAGACAAACCTACATTCCCTGTGGCAGAACTGCTAACAGGTTCAAAGCTGCCTGCCTGGATTTCTACTGCTGTCTATTTCTGCTTCTGGATAAGCAGGTCAGAGACCTGTGCTTCTGACTCACTTATTAAGGAACCAAAGCTAAGCAAGGCTCAGAATCACCTCACCAAAGAAAACTTGAAAGAAAGAGAAAGGTCAGGGCTGCAGAGATGGCTCAGTGGTTAAGAGCACTGTCTGCTCTTCCAGAGGTCGGTCCAGAGTTCAATTCCCAGCAACCACATGGTGGCTCACAACCATCTATACTGGAATCTGACGCCCTCTTCTGGCATGCAAGTGTACATTCAGATAGAGCTCTCATATGTAAAATAAATAAATCTTTTAAAAAAGCAAAGAGAAAGGTCACAGAATTTGACATTTTCTTTGACTCTTTTCTCTATTTCCCATGGCTCCACTGGGCCTGCATACAGTTTCATGGTGCTTTTTCACTCTGAGATAACTTCCCTCACCACAATTTCTACCATTCCCTATTTTACTGCCTGTAAAACTGGCTTCTTTTAGCTGGTCACTATCATACCAACTTTTCCCACTCTGATCCAATCTATTCTTCATAGACAAATAAGTTCCCCTAAAAGCAGACTTCTCAACCCCAGTTCTTCTAGATCTAGTTTTACAGAGCCCTCAAATCTAGACTGACCCGAGAAACTAAGGTATTTATTTGGTAAATGAGCTTAATTCTCCTGAGATATAAAGATAAATAAGACAGTTTCTGATTTGAATGAATCAGAAGTATCCTGAGGGTGCAGAGAGGAGAATACAAACGAAGCTGTAGAGTCTGATAGTTATATCCTACAGCAGTAGTTATATATGAACAGTCTCAGTGCCCAGAGCCAGAGATCTTGTGCATGTGTCTTGGGGAGTGCAGAGAAGTCTGTAGGAATGAAGGGATGGAGTTAAAAGCTGTCTAATTCCCAAGGCTTCCCTGGAAGAAAGCCATTGTGGCATTTGAACATTCATAGGGACTTCCATCTTGACTTGCTGCAGGAGAGACAATTTATAGCCTTCATTATATTTCTCACAAAGACTATAGTCTGGATTCCTGTTTCCCTTCTTTTTTCACCTTTTGTCTTTGTCTTGTTATCAGTTCTGCAGACTTCTACACTACTAGGTCAAGAATATATCTTCTGAAACCAAATTCCCCAAGCTCTAACTCAAATACACCTAAACCTTGGCCAAGTTTTTAACAGTTACCTTTGCCTTTCATGTAAAAAAAAAGGAAAGTAAAAATACTTAAGACCTTGGATCCTTCTAAGGACTAAACAAGATAATTTACATAAAACACATATAATAAGCACAATGCCAGACATAAAGGGCTCAAAAAAATCAAGCCCGTGCTGTCAATGTTGTGATCTCTCTTTAGCCACAACACAAGCTGCCTGAGAGATTATGTCCCCCGAGGTACAGTACCCAACAAGCCTGAGGTTCAAGTAGTTTTCAGATCAATCCCTGGTGAGTTAAAAAAAAAAAAAAAAGATTGTTACTATTACTTTCGGGTTTTCAGGATTACTGCTGATTCCCTGAAAGATGCACATGTCATAATAATTTCCCATTGAAAAGCTCTAAGTATGACCTTTGCTCACAAACAACAAAGTGTAAATAGTTGCTAAACTATCTTTAACAAAGCCTAACAGAAGCCCTGATGGTAGATGATCTGCAACAGTCAATAAATAAGTTTTCTCAGATCCTGACTAAATCTGTAATGGTTTACTTAATAGCCTCTAAATAACCACCTAGACTGGAAAGAGGTGCTTCATTGAGTAAAATGCTAGCCCAAGCCTGGCTACCTGAGCTTGATCCCTGAGACCACATATTGCAAATAGTCCTGTGACCTCCACATGTGCACCATGGGACGCACACCCACACATACATGTATGCTCACAAAATAAATAAATGTAAAAAGAAATTAAAACAATCCTCTCTGCAATATAACCCTGGGCTTTAAGAGAAACCTTTATCAAACTTTCTGGTTCCTTTCCTGGGAGTTTTGCTGGGCACACTTTGTCTACCCCACTAGGAAGTGGACCATAGACATCCTTTCTATAGATTCACGGCCTCTCTGCTATTGATACTGATTCCACACTACTTGCCAATCAGGGTTCAAAAGTACAGAATTAGCAAAGAAATGCAGTCTCAAGTAAACTTTCTCTCAAAGATTAACACAGCATGATCCATAGATGTTTCCACTCAACAGGCAAGAAAAGAGGTCTTTGGCTGTATGCCTGAGTATAAGTACAAGATAAAATCCAAAGCTCAAAGTAACACATGGCAATCAAAGTGAGAGTGTCCCTCCCCCACACCAGGGCTACATCCTCCAGGCTCAAAAAGCTAGAAAGTAGCAAAGAGCAGGAAGGAAGCTCTAGTCCCAAGAGACACACCCTTCAAACTCCCACTTCCTTCAGCTCTCCCTGCTCTTCTACGTCAGAGCCTATAGGTACTTTCATTTCTAAAACCCAAACTAAACACATCTTTGTTGAACTATAAATCCTGTATTTCTCTCTAAGCAAGCCAATGGAACCAGCTGATCTGCCCAGCCCTAGCAGTCAGAAAAGCTGTCACTCACACTCAGATTCTGAAGGACTCACTCAAAGTCTCCTGCTGAGAGGCCAGCACACCAGGTGGTGGTAGAGTCTTAGCCAGTCTATGAAAGAACAGTATGATGTGAATCCTGACTGACAATTACAATCTAGAATTATCACAGAAGTAAGTCTCTGGACATGGCTGTGAAGGATTATCTAGATTAGGCTAAGGTTGGAAGACCCACTTCAAATATGAATATAGCAAACCATGGGCAGGAGCCCAGACAGCATGGAAAGCAGGAAGCTAGTCGAGCACTAGCAGTTATCTCTCTGCTTCCTGACTGCAGCCAACTCCATTGACCAGCTGCCTCCTCAAGCTCCTGCCACCATGTCCATCCCACCACACTGGTCTGTATCCTCAGTGAGTCAAAATAAACCCTACTCTTTCCTTTAATGGCTGTTGTCAGGTACAAGATCACAGCCAACAAGAGTAGCTACAAGAATAAGGGTGGGGTGGAACAAGGGTTACTGGTGAAATGCTTCTAAGGAAGCAGAGAAACAGTGTGTCAGCAGTTACAGAATTATGCAGCCAGGACAAAGGTTTCATATCACATTATGAACATCACTGGAACCAAAGAACAAAGTGATCCATCTGCCTCAGTAGACTCCTTTCTTGTCTGCCTACAGTTCAAAGCTCAACAGTATTTGTCCTTTGGGAACAATTACAGACATAACCAAACAGAGTCTTTGTATAGATCCTTAATATTTGATTAAAGCACATACTGTGGCCCCACCTTCAGCTTCAGACTAAAACTTGCACAAAGATTAAGGGCAGACATCCCTCTAGTATTTCTTAGGTTTGTACAAAGTAAAGATAAAGAGATCAGATTACTGCTAAGGACTAAGCTAAAAGCAAGAAGAATGCCAACAGTCTAAGCTACAAAGATCCTCTGGTCCCACTGTGGGACTAATAGAGTCAAGGTAGCATATTCTATCCCATCGGGACCAACTAGACAAAGTACAGTACATTTTCTGCTGACAAAATTGCCCATATACTAGGGGAAATACATAAAAACAAGAGGAACTAACTAGCTACCAATGTGCAGGTATGTTTCAAAAATAGTAACAAATCTATGTAATGTTTCAAAAAATTGTAACAAATCTAAGGCGGACTAAAGACTCAGGAGAAGTAAATGCTACACTTGAACCACTGAACCCTGAACTAGGGGGAAACAGCTAATAATATTGGACCTACTGACAAAACTAAAATAGTGATGGCAGGTGTGTGTATGTTTGGTGCATGGGTGAGTGTATTCAAGTGTATGCACAGGTATGCATGGTAATGCAAGAAGCTGATATCAGGTATCTTCCTCTATCAAAGTATATTTATACATGTGCCTATAACAGACAAAGAATAATAATGACGCAAACATCAAAAGTGTTAACAGGTTAGTTTGGACCTACCTCTTTACAATCTCTGTTAGCTGGAAATAACTTCCAACTAACAAGGGTTATTTCATTTGGTTAGGGTATTTGTATTGAGACAGTTTTGCTATGTAACCCTGGCTGGCCTTAAACTCAGAAATCCACCTGCCTCTGTCTCCCTAGTGCTAGAATTTGTTTTCATAGTCTCACTATGTAGACCATGCTGGCCTAGAACACATGATCCTCTTGTATCGGCCTCCCAAGTTTGGGAATTGTAGATATGCACAAACACACCTATCTTTATCAAGGTGATGATTTTTAAGATTTTTATTTTTTGTGTATGAGTGCTTTGCTTCCATGTATGAATGTTTGCATGTGTGTCTCATTCCCACAGAGGCCATAAGATGGTGTCAAATCCTCTGAAACTGAAGTTACAGGGATTTATGTGTCACCATATGAGTGTTGGGAACTGAACCTGGTCCTTCCACAAGAGCAGCAAGTATTCCTAAGCATTGAGTCATCTTTCCTAAGCATGGGATTTTTTTTTAAAGACTACTATTGTTGTGTACACACACACAATGCCTGAAGAAGGCCAAAAGAGGGTGTCGTATCTTCTGGAACTGGAGTTTCCAGAAATGGTAAACCACCTGGTGTGGGTGTTGGAACTGAACTGGGGTCCTTGGGAAGAGCAGCAAGAGCTCTTAACCACTCACTCTCCAGCCCCTTTAAAAAGGCATTTTTATTTGGAAGGCTTCAGGAATGCAATGTCCTCCTTGTACAGGGGTCATGGTATTCTCTGAATCATTCCAATTTTAGTGTATATGCTGCCAAAACAAACACTAACAAGGTGTTTTGTTTGCTTCTTGCTTTATTTATTTTTATTTCATGTGTTTGGGTGTTTTTGCCTACATGCATGTCTGTGTACCACATGCATGCAGTGCCCATAGAGGCCATCAGATCCTCTGAAACTGGAGTTACAGATGGTTGTACGGCCACCATATGGGTGCTGGGAGTCAAACCCAGGTCCTCTGAAAGAGCAGTCAGGACTCTTAACTGCTGAGCCATCTCTCTAGCCTCACTAACAAGGTTTGTAATCTTCTGTTGGACAATTATCTGCTACCTTGCTCCTCACTGCTCTAAAATGGTTTTGCAAATGAGAAAGAGAAAGGGAAAAGAAGCGTGCAGGGTGTGGGGGGTATATATAATAGGAAAGAAATAAATTTACTCAGAAGCCAGGCAGATTTCCACCCATTGTTTTTTTTTTGGGGGGGGAAGATATTACACAGCTTAGATATTAAAAATGTCTACCTTAAGCTGGGCGGTGGTGGCGCACGCCTTTTATCCCAGCACTTGGGAGGCAGAGGCAGGTGGATCTTTGTGAGTTCGAGGCCAGCCTGGTCTACAAAGTGAGTCCAGGACAGCCAGGGCTACACAGAGAAACCCTGTCTCGAAAAAAAAACAAAAAAAAAGGCCTTCAATTAGACAGACAAAAGAATAATAAAAAGTTATTCTACAAGAAAACTGGGAGGCAGAGGCAGGCGGATCTTTGTGAGTTCGAGGCCAGCCTGGTCTACAAAGCGAGTCCAGGACAGCCAGAGATATTCAGAGAAACCCTGTCTCGAAAAACAAAAAAAAAAAACAAAACAAAACAAAAAAAAGAATATTAAAAAAAAAAAAAGAAAACTGTCCAAAATAAGAAAGGGATCACCAACAGGCATTGTCTTCACCCTATCAGCTTCTCTTTCCCAGACACATATCTCAGAAGACAGACATGCATACCTGCATGTCTAATCAATTACATTCCAATGACACTTACTGAGCATGTTAACACAAAGATGCTATCCAGAAATTCTAAGACAGGACAAAGAATTTTTTTTTTCCAAGATAGGATATGTGACTGTCCTGGACTCACTTTGTAGACCAGGCTGGCCTTGAACTCAGAGATCCACCTGCCTCTGCCTCCCAAATGCTGGGATTAAAGGTCACCAAGCCCAGCAATTACAGACATCTATGAACTTGCCATGTAGGTGCTGGGATTTGAACCCGAGTCCTTCTAGAAGAGCATCCAGTGCTCTTAACTGCTGATCCATCTCTCCAAGCCAGGACTGGGAATCTTAAGACAGAAAAATAGCCCCAATAAATAACAAGTCCAATCTCACATCAGCAAAAAGGAAAATATTAAGTCCAGACAGCTGTTTTCCCAAAGTTACTTAATTATTAGTGAATTCAAGACATGGAGCAGAACATCAAAACTCCTATCCAGTGATGGTTCCTCCACACAACTGTTCTTCTGAAGATAAATGAGCTGGTGCACTGAACACAATCAGGTGATGAAGGTGACAGCAGATCACCACAATAAGAGCACACTGCAACTCTGCAATCAAAATAACTACCAACAATATTGTTCCCATGCAAGCAGTTTCAATTGCTGTTACCAGCTGCCCTGTCTAACAGCAAGTCTCTTTTGTAAAACCCATACACCTCCATCCTAAACTATTACCAGACCTTATACTTTAACTAACAACTAAAATAGCACTTACTTAATTTTGGAAAAACCTCCAGATGGCCTAACGGACTACTGGGAACTAGGGAGCATAATCACATACTTTTTCCTTACAGGGTCTACCCAGTGGTTTCTATGTCAAGATCCAAACAGCAAGTCAAAAAGTCTAATGTTCTCCTTACTGGCAGAGCTGCCTGCCTTCTCCTCCTCATTGTGAACTAACTGGTTTTACCACCCCACCCCCAAGCCTTGGGAAAGGGGCTGGCTCTAACCTTAGCAAGGATGCAGGGCACAGCTTGGCACGGGCGGTGAAGTTCTAGTATGAAGCTAGGCAAGGTTCATACTTGGCAGACAGAAGTGGACCTGGTGTGGTGCTTTCCTCAGTACACCAGAAACAGAAATCACCCTGAGCAAAGGGACAGCAGGGCCAGAAGAGCTGTTCAGGTGTGCTCATGCAGAGGTCAAAGCACATCAGGACACTCAGTGACCTCCTCCATTTGTTTTCCTTTCTCACTTACCTTTTTCGCCCTGAGACAGGGTCTGTGGCACTTTGAGTAAAAATGGCACCTGTAGAATAGCTCTACCTCAAGACCCAGCTAACCTCCTGGGCATATACCCAAAATCTGTTTCACCAAACCACAAGGACATTTCCTCAATTTTGTTCATAGAAGCTTTATTTGTAATAGCCAGTAACTGGAAACAACCCAGATGTCCCTCAACAAATTGGTAATGGATAAACAAATTGTGGTACATTTACAGAATGGAATACTACTCAGCTATTTAGAAACAAAGATATTTTGAAATTTGTAGGCAAATGGAACTAGAAAAGATCTCCTGAGTGAGGTAACACAGATGCAGAAAGACACACATGGTAGTACTCACTCTTAAGCGGATATTAGCCATTAAGTACAGGATAACCATGCTACAATCTACAGACCCAAAGAAACTAAGTATCAAAGAGGGCTCAAGGGATAATATTTGAATCCCTCTAAGAGTAGAGGAAATAAAATAGACATCGGAAGTAGATGAAGAGAGGGAACTGGACAGGAACTTAACATAACTGCTATACAAGAGGCTTCATCCAGCAGATAATGGAAACAGATGCAGAGACCCACACTCCAACATTAGGCAAAACTCAGGGGGTCTTATAGAAGAGTCAGGGGAAGGTTTGAGGGAACTGGAGGAGTCAAGGACACCTATATAGCCAATTAACTCAGAGACAGGGAGGGGGGCTCATAGAGACTAAGCCACCAATCAAAGAACTTGCATGGACTGGTCCTAGGCCCACTACACATATGAAGCTAATGGTCTGCTTGGCCCTCAAGTGGATCCCCTAACAACTGGAGTGGGGACTATGTCTGACTTGGACTCTGTTGCCTCCCTCTGGATCCCATTTTCCTAGCAGAGCGCCTTATCTTGTCTCAGTGGATGAGCACGAATCTGATGCAATTTGATGTGCCAGAGTGAGTTGGTACTGGGTGGAGTAGGGGTATGGGGGAAATGGGTGGGAGGGTGGGACTGGGAAGAGAGGACGGAGGGGGTTTGCAATTGAGATATAAAATGAACAAATAAATAAATTAATGAAAGAAAAAAAAAAGAATAGCCCCTATAGGTTCATGTATATGAACGCTTAGTCACCAGCCTTACTGGAGGATATGTGTCACTGGGGGGTGGGTTTCAAAAGCCCATGCCATGCCCAGTCAGGCTTCGGATCAGGATGTAGCTCTCAGTTACTGCTCCGGGGCCATGAATGCCACCATGCTCCCTGAAACTGTAAGCATACCCCCAATTAAATGGTTTCTCTTTTAAGAGTTGCTGTGGTTGGGCTGGAGATTGCTCAGCAGTTAAGAGCACTGGCTGTTCTTCCAAAGGACCTGGGTTCAAATCCCAGCACCCACATGACAGTTCACAGTTGTCTGTAATTGCCAGGTGTGGTGGGTGGCGCATGCCTTTAACCCCAGCACTCCGGAGGCAGATGCAGGCAGATCTCTGTGAATTCGAGGTCAGCCTGGTGTACAGTGATTCCAGGACAGCCAGGGTTGTTAGACAGAGAAACATCTCAAAAAACAAACAAACAAAAGGAGTTGCTGTGGTTATGGTGTCCCTCACTGAACCAGCTCACTGGTTTGGTTAGACTGACTGAGCTCTTGGGATCACCTGTCTCCAGTGCTGGGATTACAGGCATGCAAGAAATAAGCTGCTTTTATGTGGTGCTAAGGTTCTGAACTCAAGTCCTCATGCTTGCAGAACACTCTTACCTACTAAGCCATCTCCCTGAGAACTATACCATTTAAACTTGACATGAAAGCTTGCACCTGTAATTCCAGAATTGGGAAACTGAAACAGAAGTCTAAGGACAGTCTGGAAACACATAAGGAGTTCCAAGCCAGTTTGGGCTAAAGTGAGACCCTGCCCCCCAGCACACACACACAGAATATAGAAAACTATACTGTAATACTGGCACTGTACATGTGCCCTTCTACCATAGTCCTAGGGACCAACTCAGATAGTCAGGCTTCATGGCAAGCACCTTTATTCACAGAGCTGTCTCCAGCTCCTTCACTGCCATTTTTATAGTTCCCTTTCAGTCTTAAAAACAAAGTATGCAAGTGACAACACAAGCCCTCTAGAATTCCATCTATGTCTGACACAGAAGACTGTGGGACTTTGTCCATGACTCTAAGAGCAAAAGATGCTTGGCTTTTCTGTTGTTTTTTAATTTTTAAATTATATCTACTGGATGATGGGCATGACCCATAGCACACATGTGGATGTTAAAGGACAACTTATGGAATTCTCACCTTCTACCATGTGGGTTGCAGAGACTAAACTCTGGTCACTAGATTTGGTGGCAAGTGTCTATCTGTTGAGCCATCAGTCTTCCTCCACAACTCCTGCATATTCCACAGATCCAGGCTATCTCATAAGACCATCTCTGATGCCACTCACTGAGACCTAGACTGTCTTTTCAGTACTTCTGACTACCCAGCTCTAAGTCTAGGTTCCTTGACCTCTTCCTTCAGTTTGAGTAATATTTCAAATGAGGCTAAAAACCCAGGAAAACGCCAGTACTTACCAGCTGTATTTTTCCCAAGAAGAATCACAATCTTTAGTAACCACAATCTTTCGAGAGTACAACAATGGAAAAAAAAAGACTCACATTTCAGTAGGATGTTATAGGCAAGTACAGTTAATATACAGAATTAATTTTTCCCAAAGATATGAAGGCAATTTATGGAGAATATACAGCCAAATTACTTGAGAATTGAACATCTATATTTATTTGTGAGTGTGAGTGTTGTGTATGTGAGGGGGATGTGTGTGTGTATGAGAGAGAAAGGGTATGTGTGTGTCTGTGTGTATGAGTGGGTGTGTATATACACACACAAATAGAAAGAGTGTGTGCGTGTGTGTGTATTTTGCCAGGGTGTGTGGAGAGGTTAGAGGACAGTTTGTAGGAGCTTACAAGGATATTATCTAGAACTTACAAAGGGTACAAATGAAGACATGCACCAAACAAGGTATTCAGGAAGAGTTGCAAAGCTTGCATGCCCTCCCCTCCTGTACCACCCACTCCTCTAGAAACACCTACTTGGTCAGCTATGGTGAAACTCTCCAAGCCTATATCAGTGGCTACTGCTGTCAACAACTTCAGGCCTACCATGTGGGTTTCAGTCCCAAGGCTGAAAACTTTAAATTCCCAACCTTCTAATCCTGTTTGGTTTTCTGATGATCAGGGTCACACTAAAGCCAGCCAATTAGTCAACTCACTGGCACATAAAGGGCTGGAATTTTACTAAAGATGCATCGCATCCCAACTTCACAGAATCACAAAAGCACTGTTCTTAGCTTTCCTGATTCACAACTTCCTTCTCCACCTCTACCTCCCAGGGAATCTGGCTCTGAGAAAAACGATCAATTTGATTAATCAAAACAAGACACAATCCCACAATGTATGTGTGATTATTATTTGACTCAAGAAGTAAAACCTTCCAAAGTATAAAATACCAAAACTCAGATGGCTCATTCTCACCCATTTGGGAGGTGGGGGAGGAATCTAAAGAATAATTTAAAAAAAAAATCATTCACCTAAAACACAATACTTCCTTCCATGCTACTCAGGAATCCCTGTGAAAATTTCATTCTGAGAAACAAGTGCTGTGGAGCCATCTCTGGTTGCCCATGTCATCTCTGTACCACTTATTCTTGAGCAAAATTTGCCCATTTTCTAAGGTCTTATATGTTAGATACTACCCCAAACTTACTCATTTGTTTTTAGATTAGCTATTTTTGATGGCGCAGAAGGGAACACCTGCCAGTTCACCAATCACACTCCAAATCAAGGGTAATGTCTAGAAGCTTCCTACATATCCCTAGCATGACATGTGCTTCCATCTCACTTAAAAGCAGCCCATCTGTCCCTGTCTCAGATTCCTACCTCAGGTCCCACAGCCATTGGTTCTCCACTAGTAAATGTAAAAGCTTCCTCCTCATGGTACACCCTGAGGCAGCCTGCTCAACTAAGTTCCCAAAATTTCCAATCGCTATCAAAGACACATTACCCATTTTCTAACTATAATATATAGGTGTAATTCAAATGTAATATTTGTTCCTGGACTCACTCTGTAGACCAGGCTGGCCTTGACCTCACAAGAAATCCACCTGCCTCTACCTCTTGAGTGCTGGGATGAGAGGTGTGCGCCACCATGCCTTGCTTCAAATGTAATCTTATAAATCTTCTTTTATTTGGTTTAAAAAAGATACTTCTGTAGTTCTAGGTGCTTGGGAGGCCCCAGGAGTTCAAGGCCAGCCTGGGCAACACAAGTGAGGAAGTAAGGGAGGGAGGGAGGGAGAAAGAAAAGAAAAACTGAGGGGTCATATCTGTATGGTTTCATTTACATAAAATATTCACAGCAAACATATCCATTGATACAAAAGCTATAGGCTTGAAGGAGACAGACAGACAACTGACTAGGTACAGGACTTCCTCTGAAGTAATGAAAAAAAACTGACTCAAAATGTACCCAATGTCACATTTTGTTGTTGTTTGTGGTGCTGAGAAGTGAACTAAGGGCATACTAGACAGATTTTCTACTCCTCGTCCTACGTCACTGAATTTGGCACACACACACTTTAGAATGCCAAGCTTTAAGATGGGCATGATGGTGTGTACACCTGTATCCAAGCACTTGAGATGAGGCAGGAAGACTGTGATGCCAAAGCTAGCCGGAGCTACAAACATCTGTCTCCAAAACGAGAGAGAATGTGGCGGGGTTAGTGATAACATTTAATAGCATAGGGATCTTGGAATAGCAAAAGCCTGAACTTTAAGGTAAAAGAATTATGTCTGATGTGGCATGTCCTTGGACACTGGCCAAGGATGGATTACTTTTTTTTTTTTTGGATCATGGGGCTTTGGGGCAGGGGCATGTCCTGAGGCACCCACCAGGATCCATGGCAACAGATCGGGCCCTCTGCAAGAAAAGCTATGAAGGGACACATTGCCCGGGGGCATGACTTAGAAGCGCACAAAAACTTCTGCAGAAAATCATGTGGCCAATTCATTAAGACAGGTGAAGAGATTTAAGTCAAGATTCATTCACAGGACACAGGTCACTCCTCCTGCCTCACCCGCCTTCCTCCTCATCTGGCAGAGAAACTCGCATCAGTCTTGCCAGGAGACTTCACCATCTTGCACCGACCTGTTGACAATCTGGGGACAGATACTCCCTGGTATTCTGGAGTGCCCAGAAGCATCAGATTGGACAGAGTACTGAAGAGAGACCCTTGCAGGCCTAAAGCATCTGAATGGTGAGCCTAAGAAACTTTTCATCTTGTAAATAATTGGACTCTAAGACTGCAGAGGCAATTCTTGCTTGATAAACTGTCTTAAGATCTGATGAACGAGATTCATAGACTTTAAAAAACTGAAAGATTGCTGGGGACCAGTCACTCATACAGATCCATGACCAGAGGAAAATATCCTTTTAAAAAACCTTAGGTTAGTGTTAAATGTTTGTATTATAGGAATTAGGGTATTATAGATTAAGTTTTAGAGTTAGTGTTCAGGCTTTAGGATTTAGGAACTTTATAGGCAATTGTTAAGTTTTAATAAATATATGTTTGATAAATAAAAATTTACTGTTACGAGAGTCTATAAACAGAAAAATCAACTCTATCTAACCTGCAATAGCTTTTCCTACACACACACACAATACTGAGCAACAGTAAGAAGCCACTAACCTGTGCTAGTAGCACTTTCTTAAGACAATCAAAGCTATGAGTATATTAACATTGCTGGAAGGAAAAATAAACTGTCATAACTTTTCTGGAAAACATGATAATGTGCCTTAAGGTTTATGAGGAAGTGGGAGGGGAGTCTCCATACCCTTAAGGCTTCCTGAGAATCTGTCCTAAAATTCAAAAAAGCTTTTAGAAAAGATAATAATCACACATTGTTTATTATGGCAAAAAAATAACTGCTTAAGAATTCATGCAATACAATGCTATACAGTCACCATAAATACTTGAGACATATTTAACAATCTGAACAACCACTTCTACTATACTGTAAAGTGAAAAGTGCATTATGGTGCAAGGACAACCATTAAGAAAGTACATAGAAAACATGGCAAGGAAGCAAACAAACTGCTAGCAGAAGTTCAGTCCACTGGCAGCAATTTCTTTTTTTTTGTTTTGTTTTGTTTTTTTGAGACAGGGTTTCTCTGTGTAACAGCCTGGCTGTCCTGGACTAACTTTGTAGACCAGGCTGGCCTCGAACTCACAGAGATCCGCCTGCCTCTGCCTCCTGAGTGCTGGGATTAAAGGCGTGCGCCACCACCGCCCGGCTTTGGCAGCAATTTCTTGTTTTTTAAAAAAGCTATCAAGAGTTGGAGAGATTGGTCAGTGGTTAAAAGCACTGACTACTCTTCCAGAGGACCTGGGTTCAATTTCCAGCACCCACATGGCAGCTCACAATTGTTTATAACTCCAAGATATGACTGACACCCTTACACAGACATACATGCAGCCAAAACACCAATGCAAGTAAAATAATTATTTTTAAGTTACTTAAAAAATAAAATAGGCATCAGGCGTGGTGGCGCACGCCTTTAATCCCAGCCCTTGGGAGGCAGAAGCAGGCGGATCTCTGTGAGCTCAAAGCTAGCCTGGTCTACAGAGGAAGTCCAGGACAGTCAAAGATACAAAGAGAAAACCTGTCTTGAAAAACCTAAAAAATAAAATAGCTATCAAATATTTCAGAGTTCAAAATAACTTGCAATCAGTACTGAGCAAAATCAAGAGGTAGCAGAATATCCTTAGTTTATATATAAGAAGTGCCACCTTCAATTACCTGTAAGTATAGGATGAAGACAGTGCAAAACTGAGCTAAAGCTTGGTCACAAATCAACATTCAGGGTGTGCTTCCTGCAGGGCTTTGGTTTTGTTTTCAGTAACTCTGTAGAGAAGCACACAGATACTTTCTTTAGGAACTATCCTAAAGTCTAAAATTTGGTTTTGTTTTCAGTAACTCTGTAGAGAAGCTCACTGACTTTAGGAACTACCCTAATGTATAAAATTATCTTTAAAAAAATACCAAAACAAACAAATCCTTGACAGATCACTTAATTTTTCTTCCTCTAAGCAGACAGCAGAACTCATATGAACAATTTTCTGAGTCAGCATGAGGACGAGGGCTCCCTTCCTTACTTTTTACAGGCCTTTCCCAGGTCATACCTTCAAACTACATCTGTGCTGCCTAGCAGAAACCTTGTTCCACATTTCCACACATCCATATGAACATCCCTAAACACACAATCTAGCTCCCCATTCCACATGTACCTGCCATACCACATGCCCAAATGCCCCCAAACTCTCTACTTAAGAGACTTTCCATATCTGCTCTGAAATCCATCCAAGCTCCACAACACCTTTTAGGAAGCCCAGTGTTAGCCAGGCTGGCTTTGAACTCAACTGCTCTTGAACTCCAGAGTCCCCTGCCTCATCTGAGTACTGGGATCACAGGTGTGTGCCATCTGCTGGGCAGGAAACTTTAAAACTCTCAAGGCTTCTGTTCATCCTTCCCCTCAGTATTAACAACTGCAGGGCAGATGAATGTGTGACTTGGCAGCCTTGCTGCAATGGGTCTCCTATGCTCATAGACAGGACTTATTCTACTTGACTTTCATGATTAGGAACAATTAGAGATGTCACACATTCCAGTGCCTAGGATGACACACCAAGTGTCTCTCCAACTTTTCTAACTAATCAGAAATTTTCCATGGTCCAGTGAATGAAGTTTGGAAACCACTCTCCTCATTGGCTCAGCTAAATGACTTGCTCCCAGACAATCTGAGTCAGCACAAATCCTAACATGGGCTATGAGGGCTGGACACGCCTGCCTTCAGCCCCAGCACTCAGGAGGCAAAGACATGCATATCTGTGAGCTGAAACCCAGCCTGATCTACATAGTGAGTTCCAGGCTAGAGTTACATCGTAGGACCTTGTCTCAAAAAAAAAAAAAAAAGACATTAATACTAAAAATATATCTGAGCAAACTGTCCTTCAAAAAACAAGGACAAACAAGTTCTAAGGAACTCCTGACAAGGAAATCTATGCAATAGTATGCATGAAGGTATGTTCCCTTGGTATGTTCCCAGGCACTGCAGAAACCAGCTATGGTGGTGTGTGGCTGTAATCCCAGCACTCAGAAAGTGGAAGCAGAATGGCTACCATTCTCAGCTGCACAGTGAGTCAAGGACAGTCTAAGACACAGGAGATCCTGTCTCAATAAACAAACAAACAAACTGGTTAGTAGGGAACACTGAATCCTTTAAGATATAAGATACAGGGGCTGGTTCAGTGGATAAAGTGCTTGCTATGCAAGCATGAGGACTTTAGTTCAATTCCCAAAACACACATTTTAAAAGGGGGGGGGAGTCAGGGCTTAGTGAATGTTCTTTTGCTATGAACACCATGATCAAGGTAACTTATAAAAGAAAGCTTTAATTGGGCATAGCTTAGAGTTTCAGAAGGTTAGTCCATGATTATCATATCAAGGAGCATGAAGGCAGGCATAGTGCTGACACAGCTTACATCCGATCCACAAACGAGAGACAGAGAAAGACCACGAATGGGCCTGGTATGAGCTCGCGAAACCTAGTGACACATCTCCAATAAGGTCATACCTCCTAATCCTTCTTAAACAGTCCACCAATTGGAGCCAAACATTCAAATATATGAGCCTCATTCAAATCACTACACTAGGCGTGGCAATGTGCATGTGTAATTTCAACAGTGGGAGGTAGAAACAAGAGCATCTCTGGGCTCTACTGGCCAGTCTGTCTAATCTGTGAGCTCAAGGCTCAATGTGGGATGCTGTCTCAAAAGCTACTGTTAGGGAGCAATTAAGGAAGACACCCAGCATCAACCTCTGGACTCTGCACATTCTTATACATACAATGCATACATATGCACACTGATGAATACATAAGTGAACACATACACAGATACATGATAATAACTGGCATACATCAAATGTTGATTTCCTGGTTTAGACACCATTGAGGCACCTGGTAAAGTAGACACAGGATTATTTTGGGACCAGTTTTGCAACTTCCTGTGAGCACACATTGTTTCAAAATAAAGGGTTGTTTCTTAACCCAAGTAGCAGTAACTTTTTTAAACTATTATGATCCCCCTCAAAAAAGTCAACATATATAAGCATGGTGGCATACTTGTATGTTAATGGCATATGGGAGCAGATTTAGCTGAAAACCAGCCTGAACTACATACATAATAAAGTTTTGTTTCAAAAAGAGGAGGGTTGGGAAGATAGCTTATTCAGAAGACCTGAGTTCAATCCTCAGAACACACACACAAAAGCCAGACATGGTGGCACACAAATGTAATTGCAGTGCTGGGGAAGCACACAAGCTGATCCCTGATAACAAGATAGCTGACCTAGCCAAGATGAGTTCCAGACCAGTAAGTGGGAGGAGGGGTGCCTGAGGAACAGTGCTCAAGGTTGTCCTCTGTCTATCACATGCATGGGCACACACACGTACCCCTACACAGGAAGAAAACAGGTGAGAAAATTATCACTACTACATTTTAAACAAAAGTGCTTTTAGGTATTTACCTCCCTATGTGCATGTATACACACACACACACTCCCCTTTTTTGCTACCTTCTTTGTACTTTTTGATACTTCCTAGAGGTTTTGTCTATCCAGCTGACACTCTAATAGAAGAAAAGGGAGAAGTGATTTGCCTCATATGTTTGATCACTTGATGTAGTTGGTGGAAATGTCTGAGAAGAATTTAGGAGGTGTGGTCTTGTTGGAGGAGGTGTGTCACTGAGGGTGGACTTCAAGGTTTTAGAGGCTCACACAGCCCCAGTCTCTCACTCTCTCTGCCTAGTGCCTGTGGACTGGAATATAGCCTCTCAGCTACTGCTCCAGCACCATGCCATGGACTAATAACTCTCTGAAACTGTAACCCCCAACTTAATGCTTTCTTTTAAAAGTTGCCTTAGTCATGGTATCTCTTCACAGCAATAGAACAATAACTGAGACAAGGAAGGAGGGATCAAGCTTCCCAGGACTGAACAGCTAATTTACAAAGCAATGATCTTTTGTTCCAGCTTCATTCAACTCATAAAACACCCCTTGGCTACCTTTTGCTGGAGCCCTGCACCAGTCCACTGTTAACTGTGAAAATGAGCCTACTAAATCTAGCACGGTAGCACTTGAGAGGTAGGAGAACTGATCCAAATTTGAGACCAGGCTGGGCTACAGTGAACTCCAGGCTAGCTGGGACTACATAAATACCTTGTCTCAAAAAAGGAAGGGGTGGGGGAGAAAAAGGAGGGCACCTACTCATGTACATGCTAAGCCTAATGGGCTTATCTGAACTGAAACTTGAAGGCAAGCAACTTGCCTCCCTGTGAACATCCATTATGTGCACCATGGTGTCCTCTGCTCACACCTCCTCAATCCTGTCACATTACAGGATAGCCAAAGATAACAAGATGCTGGCAGATTTGATCATCTCGACCATCCACTATGGGGAAAATGTTCTCAGGTTTTAAATTCAGCTGGCATGCTGTACTGTTGTGTCTACATTTTAAGTAAATGTGTACTACAGAAATCTAGGTCTGTGTACAACATGACTGTGGAGGTTGGAACCAGCTATGAAACCTGATCTGTCAATCACCATGTAATTTTAGATAAGCTATTAACCTTACTCTCCCTAAGCCAATGTCCTTATCTTCCTCAGCTGTATAATGAGAACTATAATAGTTACACAGCACAAAGACAGATTAAATGAGGAAGCAGTCAGTAGTAGTTAGGGCCCCTAAGCAATGGTTAGCACCAAATGTTACTAAGGAATAGGCAATTTGCTTCCTCTAAAAACCAGTCCCCTTCCCTTTCTACCCTCATTCTGATGCCTGTGGCTTTAGCATATGATCCACATAGCACTGGTCCTAACTCCCCTTATGCACTTCCTGAACATGTCCACTTGCCCAGGGCAAGAGCTTACAGACTACGTGGACTTTAGACAGGGTGCTGATTACAGTCACACTGCTCTATTTCTGTCCTACCACATACCTGAAGTCCTACTTCTATCCTTTCTAATCTCATAGGTCCGCCTTGGCCTTCTTGGGCTTATTTCCACTCCTGACTCAAGTATTGAAATATGCTAAATCTTACTAGACACAAAAACAGCAAAGGAGGCCAGGTGTGGTGGTGTGTGCCTTTAATCCCAGCACTCGGGAGGCAGAGGCAGGCAGATCTCTGTGAGTTTGAGGCCAGCTTGGTCTAAAAAACGAGTCTAGGACAGCCAGGGCTACACAGAGAAACCCTGTCCTGAAAAACCTAAAAAATAAAAAAATAAAATAAACAGCAAAGGAGTAGGCAAGGAGGCTGATCTTCAACCTTCCAAACTGACACTTGCTACACAGCTGTAGCCTTGTAAGTTATTACATAATAAAGGTAAATAACAAAACAAAAAAACTATAATTAAAGGTAATAGATATCAAACTAATGAGCTAGAAAGCCTCAAGAAGGTAATGCTTTATGATGATATTTATTGAACATGGTCTCACCTGCAAAAGTAATGAAAGCAGAAGCAGCAAGCAACAGGAGAAAGAAGGAAAGAAAGGCCAAAGTGTACCAAATAGTCTGTAACTGAACGGAAGGCTGTGACAAGAGACCCAGGTATGATTTGGGAACTCTAAAATACAATCTAGGTAAATCACTGTTAGCATCTAATAAGTCATCTTCTCCCCTACTGAGAAGTCTAAAGTCAAACTGCCTGTGGGAATCAATCCAGAGTCCATGTGCTTCCAACTACTCTGCCTAAATAAAAACCTGATCAACAACCAAAGGAACCTCACCAATGCTCTGAATTATGTCAAGTGGCACCTTATAATATGGGCTCTCTGGGGGAGTTGTAGTAAGGTGCATTTAGGCAGACTGATGGGAGGGGAACCTGGAAGCTGGAGGCAGCCTATTCTATTTCACTTCTGTTGCTACGATAAAATACCTGACAAAAACTATCTAGGGTAGTTGGCTTACAATTCAAAGTCTTAGCCCATTCCCAGAGAGAAGTCAAGAGACAGAAGCACAAAGCAGCTAGTCACACCCACTGCCCAGAACGGAGAACAATGAACGCATGCGTGCTTCTAATGCTCAGCTCACTTTCTCTAGCACAGTGTAGAACTCAAACTCAGGGAGTGGTACCACGGACAGTGGGCTGGTCCTCCTACATCCACTAACCCAACCAAGACAATCACTCCTCAGACTTGCCCACTAGCCAGCTTGATCTAAACAATCCCTCATTTAGACTCTTCCCAGGTGACTCTGGAGTGTGTGACAAAGCCAGTGTGGTAGTGAGCACTCAGGCAGAATCATGAGTTTAAATCCAGCCAGCATACAAGGTTCCTATCTTTTCTTTCCCCCTAGACAGGGTTTCTCTGTGTAACAGTCCTGGCTGTCTGGAACTCACTCTGTAGACCAGGCTGGCCTCCAATTTACAGAGATCCACCTGTCTCTGCCTCCCAAGTGCTCGGACTAAAGGCATGCGCCACCACTGACCCAGGCCAAGGTTCTTTAAAAAAAAAAACAAAAACAAAAAAAAAACAGAGACTAAGAGCCTGACACACGCAAGACTAGAAGGCTAGGGTTAAGACACAAACATACTGGCAATACCATCAACAGGTACAGCAGAAGAGGAAGTTAAATGTGACTCAACAT
This sequence comes from Lophiomys imhausi, assembly GCA_907164525.1. Taxonomy (NCBI): domain Eukaryota; kingdom Metazoa; phylum Chordata; class Mammalia; order Rodentia; family Muridae; genus Lophiomys; species Lophiomys imhausi. The sequence goes on from CAJQZJ010033049.1 coordinate 5,755,129, forward strand.
TAAGAGTGCACAGTGGATGACATCATTAACAGAACTAGCCCATGGGGAAAGAGCACTACCCTGAGGGAAAGATGACACATACGGCTTAGATTTTTTTTTTTCTTTAGGTTTTTCGAGGCAGGGTTTCTCTGTGTGTAACAGCCCTGACTGTTCTGGACTCACTCTGTAGACCAGGCTAGACTTGAACTCACAGAGATCCACCTGCCTCTGCCTACCAAGTGCTGGGATTAAAGGCGTGCGCTACCATGCCCAGCTGGCTCAGTTATTATTAAGTGATGTCCACAGCATGCTATGGTGCACATTCATGTCCAAAGAGCAGTACACAGGTCATAGCTGAAGCCATAGACAGAAAAGAACAACGGAAACTAAATCAAGCAAGTAATATCAGAGCTGGGAAGAGAGCTCAGCAGTTAAAAGCATTCACCACTCTTCCAGAGGACCTGATTCTCAAGACCTATGTTGGGGGGACTCACAACCTTCATATCTCCAACTCCAGGAGGATCCAACACCTCTGGCCTCCAAGTGCACCTGCATTCACATGCACATACCCACACAGAAAAACACAAAATTTAAAAATCAATGTTTTCTAATCAAATGAAAGAAACAACAGCAAAGACACAAAAGAGCCATGAAAAAAATTATTTCAAGAGAGACAGCTGATACCAGGGACCACAGTAAAACAGGTTGTGGGTTTTTTTTTTTTTAACAGAATAGTATGTAGCTCAAGCTGGCCTCAAACTCACCGTACACCTGCCTCAGCTTCCTCAGTGCTGAGAGTACACACAAGTGCCGTTGACCCAACACACTGAGGTTATAGGTGGTCTTAAAAACTAGCTGAAGACCAAATGTCTGCCTGCTGACTAAATTTACTGTTGTACATTTCAAATGACTACAAGACAAAATTTTGAATGTTCTCATTACAAAGAAATGGTAATTATGAGGTAACTGAGCACAATATCACACTGTATCTCATAAATATGTACAATGATTGTTTTTCAAGAATCTTGAACAAAATAAAATACTAAGAATGCCTTTAAATGTCAATCTGCATGGTGGAGAAATGGGAATGGAAGACTAAAGTAAACAGAAGCAGAGCAGGGAGCATAACTCCACTATATGATAGAGTGCTTGAAGTTCTTGAGTTCAAACCTCAGCAGTGGAAGAAAAAAAGCAGAGAAGCACTTTAGTAACTTCTTCACTTTCACCTATGTCAGCATGTTCTCCTTAACCTGAGTGGGCACATGACAGTTCTATTGTCTAAAAATTAAAGTGCGATCACCTCCACCACAGCCTCCTATTTCCAGACACAGTCAAATCCAGGGTTTTGTCAGAATGTGGCCAATGTGTCAACCCTTTTTTTCCCAACACTTCAAGCCTACCAATCCAAATCATCAATTGATTCAAACTTGTAATTATGCCTAGTCTCCATGTTAAAGGCTTCCCACATCAGTTTAGCTTTTTACCTTTCTTCACTAATTAATTCTGTAATCATTTAAGAGACTTTAAAATGACAATTTTCACAGGGCATGGTAGCACACACTTTTAATACTAGCACTCAGGAGGCAGGCAGATTTGAGGGCTAGCCTGGTCTACATAGTAAATGCAGCCACTCTGAATTCCACATTTAAGAGCAGGCCTTTGACACATTCTACAGACAGTATTATCTATGGTTCCCTCACCAATGAAATCTAGGTACAGCAGGTGGAGTATTTTCCTTAAAGAGCAATCTCCAGTTACTCTAGGGTAGTACTAGAAAGCCTCCATCAAATAGCTACAAAGGACCTATGCATCATTCTCTCCAGCTACTTCACAGAAATCAGCACCATAAGCTGATGCTTTTTTTTGTCCTCTGTGTAGTCTTGACTATTCTGGAAATCTGTTGACCAGGCTGGCCTCAAACTCAGAGATCCACCTGCTTCTGCCTTCCAAGTGCTGGGATTAAAGGTGTGTGCTGCTACACTTCGCTTCTGATGTTTTCTTTCTTTTTCATTTGTTTGTTTTTCGAGACAGGGTTTGTCTGTGTAGCCCTGGCTGTCCTGGACTCACTCTGAGGCAGGCTGGCCTTGAACTCACAGAGATCTGCCTGCCTCTGCCTCCCGAGTGCTGGGATTAAAGGCGAGCACCACCAAGACTGGCTTCTGCTGTTTTCTTTTTCTTTTTTTTAAAGATTTATTTTATTTTTTTATGTATACAGTGTCCTGTCTGCAGGTGTGCCTGAAGGCCAGAAGAGGGCACCAAATTTCATTATAGATGGTTTTGAGCCACCATGTGGTTGCTGGGAATTGAACTCAGGACCTCTAGAAGAGCAGCCAGTGCTCTTAACCTCTGAGCCATCTCTCCAGCCTGTTTTCTTAACATGACATATTTTAGCCAGGCTGGGCATGGTGATAGAAACCAAGTATCCCAGCATTTGGGAGGTCAAGGCAAAAGGATTGGGAGTTTGAGACCAGTTTAGACTTTTTGAACCATCTCAAAAAGTGAAAGGGGGAAAATGGTTTTTTGTTTGTTTTTTTTTTTGTTTGTTTGTTTTTCGAGACAGGGTTTCTCTGTATAACAGCTCTGGCTGTCCTAGACTCACTTTGTAGACCAGGCTGGCCTCGAACTCACAGAGATCCGCCTACCTCTGCCTCCCAAGTGCTGGGATTAAAGGCGTGCGCCACCAACGCCCGGCTGGAAAATGGTTTTAAAGAAGAAATGGTGTACTGTTTGGAAGCCTAGAAAGTCAAAACACCCAGGTGTTCATTCTCCCAGCAGTCACCTGACACCTACTGTTTTCTTGTGTGTATAAGAGATCTTGAAACCACGGGCAAACACTTTTACTCGGAAGACTTTTTCCCCTTATCCTTAAGATCCAAGCATGCCCTCTAGGAAGCCTCCCTTCCCCTCCCAGTTTCCTTAATCTGAATCACTCATTCTTTGGGGGAAATGCTTCTGCACCTAAGCAAACCTTTACAATCATTCTTATCAACATCTCTAGTTATCAGAATGTGTCTCATCTCCCCACTAAACTCCCTCTCTCCAAGGCAAGCAGAACATTACCCTGAAAGTACAACAGTTTTGAAAATAGACCTTTTTTCCCTTCTCTTTTTGGTGTTGGGGCTTCACATCTGGTCTGAAATGTAGGTTTTACCTGTTATGCCATTCTACTCATTTAAAAAAGACATTTAAAACACTTAAATTTATATCAACAATTATCTTAAAGGTCAAAATATAGCCAGGTCTGGTGACACAGGCCTATAATCCCCACAGGAGGCTCAAGCAGGAGAGACAGGAGTTCAGAGCCAACCTAGGCAAAGGTCTGCCTAGTATACAACCACTCTTCATCACACCCCACCACAAGAGTCACCATAAAAGCTGATATAAATGAAGAGGAAAAGAATTATTGAAATAAAGGGCATATGATCCCCAAGAAAAGACCTTCATCTTGTCAGGCACAAAGCAGGCAATGGTTTCCTGACTTAGCAGACAGAGATGGCACCACCCAACCCCTTGACCTTCCTTGCCAGAAACAACTACAGATGAACCATTAGGGTCGTGACAGAAGATCTTAGCCACCTGACACCCAGTCCCTGCAAGCCTAAACTGAGGTCTACCTACGTACCAGGTCAACAGCTTCACAATTCTTCACTCAAAGGCAATCATCTTGTAATGCCCCACTTACTGCCAACTAGATGAAACTGAGCGCAAGGGTGACTTGCTAGCTCTACTGTACACAAAATTCTGTCCCAGCAACATGCTAGTTCCTTGAGGGCAAGACCCTGCCTATCTGGCTATAATGCACATTCTCTGGGGTGTAGCATATAAAGACTATTTAAAACTAACCAGAAGATATGCACACTCATATTCTTACAGCAGCATTACTCACAACTGCCACTGAGGGATGAATGGGCAAGCAAAAGTGGTACACTCAACACAAACCAGAAGGAAATTCTGCACACCCCACAACATGGATGAACCTTGAAAACACTCCACTAAATGAAATAAGCCAGTCCTAAAAAGAGAATACTCTCTCCTACAAAACAAGTGACTAGAAGGGTAGAAACAGAAAGGGAAATGGTAGTTGGGAGGTCAGGGGGAGAGGAACTACTAAAGGAGGGAGCAGGGATTAGCTAAATGTTTCAGGGTCCAATGTTTCAGTTTGGGGAGATGAAATTTCCTGGAGATGCAGACCGTGACAGCTACACAATATAAATGTACATAATGCCAGGGAACTGTAAATTAATTTAAGTGGTTAAGTGCTTTTTATCACAATTTAAAAATTCAAACATAAGGGCCGGGCGTGGTGGTCTTTAGTCCCAGCACTCAGGAGGCAGAGGCAGGTGGATGTCTGAGTTCAAGGCCAACCTGGTTTACAGAGTCCAGGACAGTCAAGGATACACAGAGAAACTCTGTCTCTAAAAACCTAAAAAAAAAAATTTTAAATAAAAATTTAAAAAAATTCAAACATAAACCTTGAGTAGTGGCACAAGTCTTTAATCCCAGCACTTGGGAGGCAGAGGCAGGCAGATCTCTGTGAATTCAAGGCCAGTCTAGTCTACAAAGTGATTCCAGGACAGCCAGGACTGTTAACACAGAGAAACCCTGTCTAGAAAAACAAAAAAATTAAATTTAATTAATTAATTAATACCAAACATTTTAGCTGGGTACAGTGGCCCACACCTTTAATCCCAGCCCTTGGGAGACAGAGATAAGTGGGTCTCTTTAAGTTCCAGCTTGATCTATGTACTGAGTCCAGGACAGCCAGAGCTTCAGAGAGAGACCCTGTTGGGAAGAGATTTAAATTCAAACATTTTATAAAATTACTGAAGGAATATGAGATTTCATAGATGTTCTATATCTTTGAAGTATTTTTTAAAAACTGTACATTATACAGATGAGGAAGAGAACTCATTTATATAAACATATACACCATATACAGTACATATAGCTCACCACTTAGCTTTAATGGGGTATTTTACCCAGCTTGCTTATTAACCCCGGAGGACAAAGTTTAGTGCATTAGACTCTCTTTCCATTAACCAGGACCTGACACACCACCGCCCACCCCTCAAGAGTTTGACAGCCTGGCCTGATATGTGCCTTTAAAAAAGCTGTGCCAGTGACTAAATCTCCAACATACCACTAATTCGCCAGGCACTGAGAGAGACAGTGCTATCCCTGGAAATGCTCAAACCCAGGCTGGGCAATCAACCACTCCTGTGCGAGATGCCTAACTGTGGCTGATAATGAATCAGGCGACTAGCTTCACCTTCCCTACAGTGATGGGCAGATAAGGCTCAGAAGCATGGCAATCGCAAAAGACAAGCGCTCAACAAAACTGCTGTGAGTACACAAACCCAAAGGAATACCGAGGGGCTAAAAGGCCCCCAAGAGGGAGAGGTATCTTCCTTCCAAAGAGGTTTTTTTTTAAAGCTGGATCTGAAAGGATGCATAGTTTTCCAGGGAAAGAGCCAGAGCAGAAAGCACAGCAGCCAAGATGTCCAAAGACCCCACTGCTGACTCTCCCATCATCTGTAACACCAACCTCTGCAAATTCCACTCTAGGTTTCTCCAAATGCAAACCTACAGCAGGATGGAACGTTCTCCAAAAATCCAGCCAGTTCTATAACAGACTGCTTATGTTCAAATCGTGCCACTGTCCCAAAGGAGTCGCTTGACCTTGGGCAGAGTAACTGCTCCGTGCCTCGGTCTCCCTATTTCCGATCAGTGGGGTTGGTGTAATGACTGAATACCTACCAATCACTTAGTAAAGGAAATGGCACACATTAAGTAATCAATAAATAATATTAGTAATTCACGACTCGCTGCACAAGGAGCACAGCCAACAGTGAAGCAGGGGTTTGTACTCACTGAGCTTCCAAGGTCCTCCCTCCCAGACTCGAGACATCCAATGGGGGGGATGGGAGCGTAAAGCCCGTTGCACACCCTGCACGCATGTGTCACCGGCCAAGCTCGCACGCGCCTCTCCCCGCCCCAGGGAGAAACGATGGCTCAGCCGCCCTGAGGCCCACTACCACCCCTCCAACCCGGTCCCTGACCCCACTCACCATGCTGCCCGGGGATTGGTGGCTCAGGTGAACTAGCTCCTGGATCCGACGCGTCCCGCTCGCACAGTTCAGGTCATGGTCCCGGCAGGCTCGGGGAGTCCCCCGCCCATGCAAAGACAACCCGTTCCCCACCCGGGCTCCGCCCGGCACCTTTAAAAGGAGCACAGCGACCTCATCGGGGACCCCCCGAAGCGATTCATCCAGACCTCGGCCCACCCCAGGCAAACGCAAAAGCAGGAAATGGGGCTCAGAGGTGGCTGCGCGGGGGCCCCCCGCCTGGGCCCGACCCCCGAGAAGGAGGCTGCGGGCCCAGGCAGGAACTCCCCGGCCTCCGCGGCCCGAGGCAGCGACGGGCCCGGCCGAAGCTAAAGGGGCAGAGGCTGCCCGGGCCTGGACTACGCGGCCGGCTCAGGAGAGAGGCCCGCGGGCCCACGCTGTCCTCACCACCTCTGTCCTCGCAGCGGCCCCGCTCGGCATCCCTGCATGCCACCCGCAAACGCCACTCGCCCCGCGAAGCCACCCCAGCTAACAGCCCAGCGCGCCGGAAGTGGCGAGCACCAGGCGGCCCCTCAGCCCGTGGCCTGCTGCGGCGCTGGAACCGGACCAATCCGGAACCAAGCGAGGGCAGAGGAGGGCGGGGCCGCACCTGACGATCCGCCGGCCCCGCCCTCCATGTCCCCGCCCAAGAGTCGGCGGACCGCCGCGTTGGTAAAGGGATAACGCGGCCATTTTGGTAAAGGAAAGGTTTCCCTTTCATTTCTGTCCCTCATTCATTCCGCAAGGCGCTTTTGAGCGCCTTTCCGGACCCTGGCACCGGACGAGAAGTTCGGCGGCGCTGGTCTGTGCTCTCCTGGGTGTTTTATTCATTCAGTCCGTAGTTCTGGATGCTAGGACCAGAAAGTGTCACAGGACGAAACTGAAACAATTTTGTCACGATCTTAATTGGCTTCATCTTCAATTCTAGAGTCAAATGATATTTAATAGAAGAAAACACAGAACAAATGTTCCAATGACCAGAGTATCTCATTGGTCTTATTAGATAGATGAAAAGCAGAGACAAACCACTGGATTCGTTGGAAGGTGTTTATGGAGTTGGTGAAGGGGAAACAAAAGAAAAACAACTAACCACAGTTTATCTTTGTGTGTGTGAAGATGAAAGGGAATTTCTTTATCATTCAATTAAAAGTGATCCTAGAAGGATTTAAAAGAAGTAAAACTGGCCAGGTGTGTTGACTCACAGCTTTAATCCCAGCATTTGGGAGGCAGAGGCAGGCTGGTCTACAGAGTGAGTTCCAGGACAGCCAGGGATACACAGAGAAACGCTGTCTCGAAACAAAAAGGAAAACTGGGTTGACCCAGATGTGTGCAACTAGCCTATAATTTCAAGCACGCAGAGCAGCAGGATCTGGAGTTCAAGGTCATCCTTGGCTACTTAGTTCAAAGTCAGCCTGGACTAGTGAGACCTTAAAAGTTAGGGAGGGCTGGAGAGATGGCTCAACAGTTAAGAGCATGCATGCATGACCCTTCCAGAGAATGAATCTTCAGCTGCGTTCCCAGCACTCACACTGGGAGGCCCACAACTGCCTGTAACTCCCACCAGGAGATTCAACACCCCCTTCTAGACACTGGAGATACCTCCTTCCATACCAACATGGCACAAACATACAACTAAAATCATTTTAAGGGGCATGGGTGCAAGAGGCCAGTATGTCAGCCTTTAAAGACACTTTCCACTATGTCTGACAATCCGGTCTAAGTTCTACCTTCAGAACCTGTGGTGGTTTGAATGAGAATGCTCCACAACCTCCCACCCCCACTTAGGCTTATACTTAAATGCTTGGTCATCAGAAGGGGCGCTATTTGAAAAGCATTAGAATGAGTAGGTGTGGCCTTGTTGGAGGAAGCATGTCATTGGGGGTGGGCCTTAAGATTTCAAAAGACAATGTGAGGCCCAGTCTCAGTCTTTTTGCTTGTGAATCAGGATGTAATTCTTAGCTACTGTTCCAGCACCATGATTGCTGTCATGCTCCCCTCTGTGATGACAACAGACTGACCAGCTGAAACTGTAAGCAAGTCCCCAATTAAATGCTTCCTTTTATAAGAGTTTTGGTGGTCATGGTGTCTCTTCACAGCAGTAGAATAATGACTAAGAAATAATCCAGTTGTGGAAGGAGAGAATAAAGTCCCACTAATTGTCTTTTGACCACACTACCATCAAATGTGATTACACATAGCCAGACACATGTAAATAATAGGTCTCAGTCCGTCCATATATCCAAGAATGAGCTCAAGCTGGAGTATAGAAGGATTTCTGGTGGTTACATAAAAGCCAGCATTCCTCAGGAACTTTTGAAACTGGTTCCCATTCCCAAAAAGAAGTCATTTCCCTTCCCTCTGGCTGAAGGGATACAGCTCTCTGTTGACTTGTACCTGTGGCGCCTATCAGCATGCCCATTCTAGTCTCCTGTAGTCGCTAGTCACAAGCAACCATTACTCATTTCAAAGACCCCATGCTAGCATCCTGAGCCTACTCACCTCCTCTACCTTAAGACTCTCAGGCCTGCCCCAGCTCGAGGGCTGCTTCCCACCCCAGCTACTCATCCTCCTTGTAACCTGTGGATTTTTCCACCCCACCCCACTCTCTTCTCCCAAGATAGCCCTGGCCACATCCAATTTACTATTTTTTATCTCTGCTCTGGACTCTTCCAGATGCCTCTGGATATTTTCTCTGTTATTCACAATAAAAACCTTCCCCCTAATTGGAGCAGCCATTTTGGTAGTTTCTTTACTGTATACCCTGGCATAACTAAAAGTAAAAGAGGGAGATGCTGGGCACAGGTGTGGGGTGGGGGAACTGGTCTGTTTGAGGAATTTGGCATGATTTCTCATAAAGTTAAAAAAGAAAGAAAGAAAGAAATGAACGACGCATGGCTGCTCATGCCTGTGAGCCCCAGCATTTGGAAGGCTGAGGGATTGATATGAATTTGAGGCCAACCTGTACCATAGAGACCCTTTCTCAATGCACCCTCCTAAGTGGTCCAGTTTGAGGGGTGGAGAGATGATTCAGCACTTAGGAGCCCTGGTTGCTCTTCCAGAGGTCCTGCGTTCAATTCCCATTTACCGCCTGGTGGCTCCCAACCATCCACAATGTGATCCGATGCCCTCTTCTGGCTGCACGTGTATAGGCAGATAGAGCACTTTAGATACATAAAATAGATAAATCTTTTGAAAAATTAAAAAAAAATTAAAAACAGTCTAGTTTGATATTGGTGAATTGGAGTTTTAGACTTATGTCTAATTTGTTTTTTTTAAATGGTCTCTTGGGGCCTAATACAGATATTGAAAGAGGGTGGTGGTGGGGTCTCCCTAATAAGCCAACTAAAGAGACAAGTAAAGAAAAGTAGAGAGGGGAGACTGTTTTGTTTTGTTTCTTCAAGACAGGGTTTCTCTGTGTATCCCTGGCTGTCCTGGACTTACTTTGTAGACCAGGTTGGCCTTGAACTTACCAAGATCCACCTGCCTCTGCTTCCTGAGTGCTGGGATTAAAGGCGTGCTAAGATGGGAGACTTAATCAAAGCTGCTGGCACACAAGTCCAAGCTGCTGACAGAGAAGCAGGAAGGTTTGGCTTTTTGAGACAGGGTCTCACTCTGTTGCCTTGGCTGGCGTGGAACTCGCAGAGATCTTCTTGCCTCTGACTCCTGGATATTGGAACTAAGGATGTGTTTACCTCCCAGATGTGTGGTCTCTACACAGAGCATACCACCACCCACTGCACTGGCCCTGCAACATGAAGGTTTTATCTATGAAGTCCATGCTTGATCACCACACTATGGAATTGCAATCAAAACATGCAACAACAACAACAAAACCCTCATGATAAATAAGTGTACATGTGTTAGGCCATACTCAGAGCTGTCATTTGGTACATAATTGGCCACACTTAGGAAGAAGGACAGATAAAGTGTCTGGTGAGACCCTGAATGAGGTGTCTTTCAAACACCTGAATGAGCTTTAGATTTAAATAGAAGAATGGGACAAGGGACAAGAGGTATGTGCAGTCAGGCAGTCTTGGTCAAGGTATGGTCGTGGTGGGCCATAGCAGTCCTGGCTCTGCAAGGTCTGAAGAAGTGATTTACAGCCCTCCCTAGAGAAGGGAATGCCTCCCTGGTGATCATGCTTTCCCATCTGGGAGCAGCCCTGCTGTCCCAGATGATCACCCTCATTTGGGGAGTGGTCTGCCCTCTGAGGCTCTACAGTTGCTCAGTGATAACTGCACTCCCTTGTCATAAAGGTGTTTATGTCGGTTCTGGTTTCCCTGGAATCCAAGGGAAGTGCAGGTTTGGGGTAAGGAAGGAGACTCACTTTTGTAACAGGACATTGTAACAGAATATTTTTATTTATAAACACATATTTATTAGTACTTAAAAAACACTATAAAATACCTAAATCCTATAACCTAAAACCCATAATTAAAAATCTATAATCTATCTAAAAAGCACCCTAATACCTAAAAACACTCTAATACCTATCTAAAAACACTTAACTACCACTATTTTAACTTTCTTAAAAGAATATTAATATTAGGATAGGTTCGTGCAAGGTGACTTGGTTTACGGCAGTCCCATCAGGTAGTCTCAAACTTAAAGACCATTGGGCCTTACTTTGCCAATTCCCAAGGCCAATTTAGCTCAACCACCAAATTGTGGCTGGTTTATAAAGTCAGTCTGTTCCAATTGCCAAATTGAGGCCAGCTCTTTCTTGAAGGCCCACAAGATCTCTCACGATATGCAGTGTCCCGTGGCTTCTCAAGGCAACTGATGTTATCTGCAGCTTGTGCTGTTTCTCAGCCAACACCCCTTCAACTAGGCATCTAATGTTTCTCACAGAACTATGGCCTCAACTGGGCCCTGTCCATCTTGGCACAAGTTCGGAGGACATCAAACTCTCTTTTGTGTGGTTCCAGAAGCTAAGGTAAACTGCATACTAATTCACTAACGATGACTAAAGAGAGCTAGCTCCCTCCACAGAGTTAGCTCTTAAAACCAGCACTTTTGGTGCTGAAGAGATGGCCCAGTGGGGATTTTGAAGTCTCTGCCCTCTCCTCTCCATCTGATGTTATATCTAAACCAGAGAGCTCCACGAGGCTCTCTCTTCCTCTTCTTCTTGCTCTCATGACTGAGAAATCAATGCACACTGGAGAAGTGTACAGCAAGGTGTGCCTTTCTTCAGCACTGAGGCCAAATGGTCATAAGCTGAGAGGCGAAGTCCAAGAGAGAGACTTTTCACTGCAAGTCAGCCAGAGAGACCCCTTTCGCCGCAAGTCAACCTAATAACTCTGGCAGAAAAGGCAGCCAGAGTTCAGAGGCCAAGGTCATGAAGCATACTTAGACTGAGGAGACTATAGAAATGAGTCTCAGCTAATGGAGGAAGCCGACCTTAAGTTTAGCCGTTAAGACTGGCCTTATAGCTGGGAGTGGTGGTGCATGCTTTTAATCCCAATCCTTGGGAGGCAGAGGCAGGTGGATCTCTGTGAATTTGAGGCCAGCCTGGTCTACAAAGTGAGTCCAGGACAGCCAGGGCTACACAGAGAAACCCTGTCTCGAAAAACCAAAAAAAAAAAAAAAATAGACTGGCCTTATAGCTGGTCACAATCTAGTGGTTGAAATAAACTGACCATACAAACTGGCAAGGTCAGGCCCAAAGGACACTAAGTTTTGAAAAGACTACCTGCTGGGACTGCCATAACCAGACTGCTAAAATCAAGTTATCCTGCATGGACCTACGCTAAGAATATTAAGAAAATTAAAATTGGGTTGGTTAGGTATTCTTAGTTATAGGTATAAATAAGGTTTTAGGAATTAGGTTATAGGATATAGATGTTTTATGGGTGTTTGTTAAGTACTAATAAATATAAGTGTTTTAAACAAAAATTTTCTGTTACAAGATTCTGTCAAGAAATTCTCCCAAGCAGGTAAGTTGAGCCCCCAGACATTCCCCCCATAGATCACAGCACATCCACCTAACCCCGTGGCAAACAAACCTAAGCTTAAGTCAAAATCATCTGAAAAAGACATTAAATCAGCAAGTGCTCCACCCATCTGAATTCTCATTCGGTACATCTGAGGCACGTCCTAAAATTCATATTTACAAACAAGATCCAGGTGATGGTGATGCTTCAGTGAAAGAGGCAACATTTAGTGAGCCGCTAATACAATTTATATCAAAAGACAAAACTACAGGAGCTGGGGTGTTGCTCAGGGTACAGCTTTTGATAGCATAGCAAGCAAAGGGAAGAAAGAAAAGACAAAATGACAATAAGTTTTAAAGATGCTTTAAGATTACATTTATTTAGTTTGTGTTTAGTTTGTTTATTTTATATGTGTGCACGTGTGTCATCACTCTTGTGGTACTGGAGTCAGTCCTGTCCTTCCACTGTGTGGGATTTGGGGATCAAGCTAAGGTCATTAAGCTTTACGGTGATCTCCTCACACTTTAAGCCATTTCCTGACCCTTAAGAGTCTTAACTGGAGCTGGGTTGTGGTGGCGCACGTCTTTAATCCCAGCACTCGGGGGGCAGAGGCAGGCAGATCTCTGTGAGTTCGAGGCCAGCCTGGTCTACAAAGTGAGTCCAGGACAGCCAGGGCTGTTACACAGAGAAACTCTGCCTCGAAAAACCAAAAACCAAAACCAAAACCAAACAAAATTTAATTGATCTTTGTTTGCAATTCTAGACTCAGAGGACACTCATGCTGTAACAGAACTGTCTCAATGGGCACAGAGCAGAGAAGGTTGGTTTCATAATTTTTTACTTTAAATATGTGAGTTCTTTTGGGAGGTGTCTTAATTAGGGTTTTATTGCTATGCAGAGACACCATGACCAAGACAACTCTTATAAAGAAAAACATTTAATTGGGGCTGACTTACAGTTCAGAGGTTTAGTACATTATCATCATGATGGGAAGCATGGCAGTGTGCAGGCAGACATGGTGCTGGAGAAGGAACTACTTTTGGATCTGGAGGCATCAGGAAAAGACAGTGAGCCACAAGAGGTCTATGGTGGCCATTTTCATTCGGACCCCCATAGGAGGGGGACATGCTTGTGTAGGTATGCATGCACATCAGTTCATACAGAGGACAGGAATATGATTATTCACCTCACTTTGAAACAAGGTCTCTTTACTGGCCTGCAGCTCACCTATTAGGCTAGAGTGACTGGCCAGCAAGTCCAGGGATACTCTTGTCTCAGCCTCCACAGCACTGGGATACAAAGCACATGCTGAAACACAGCATTTTTTGGACATGGGATTTTGGACTCTAACTCAGGTCCTCATGCCTGCAGGGCAAGCCCTTCTACTTTCCCAGCACCATTTGTACAGACAAGAAAAGTCTGAAGGAAGAACAAAAGGAAAAATTAAAAGGTCAGATGGGCCATTTTGAAGTTATTTTTTTATAAAGGTTGAAGTAGGGCAGAAGGTATTTCCTCACTGTGACAGACAAAACTGGCCTGCTAGGAAACTGCTCCCAATCCTCTTTTCCCCAACTTCTCATATGAACAGCTAAAGTGATGTGGAATTTCAGCATGAGTGACTCCCATTTTGTTTTGGCTATCAACCTACGGCAGGAGTACAATCCCGTGGCCCGCATGGTTGTTTTTCTTCCCTGTGGATTTTCTTCAGCATTCATTACTATGGAAAGGAATGGCTTTCATGGTCTCTCAAGTGACAGCCACTGTTCCACACTAAAAAGCACAGACACACTTCTGCCCCTAGGAATTGAGAGATAAGTTATTTTTTGTCGCGTCGACCTCGACCAGCAAGAACGACGCAAATCGCAAAAGCTCTTCTCAAGCAGTTTATTCAGGTCCCTTGAAAACAGTCTTCTGAATACCCGGCAGACCCAACCCACAGGCTAAATACTATATGAACAGCCAATCAAGTAAAGCCACGTGGTGCTATCTTAGAGGCCCACGTATGCGGAAGCAAGCCAGATCAGCGGTCTTAACCAAATATGGACTTGTTTACCACCGAGAGCGCTCACCATCGGGCTGGTGGAAGGGGGAAACCGGCGCCATCTTTATGGCGCGGCACATTGCAGCTCTCTACAGTTCCTCCTTTTTTGTTTTTAAAAATGTTGGTAGAAGTCCCTGGAAAGGCTTCGTAATCCCCATATCTGGGGATCTCACGGCGGGCCTGAGCCTGTAGGAGGGCGATGCTCAAACTCTTACCCGTCTCTGGGTCAGCCTCCCCACTCGGGGCTGCCCTGTCTTAGGTGGCCGAGACTTACCTGTCAACTCTGTCATTGACTTGCCAGACCCTAATATCCGTGGAACGAATACCTCAGTGGACAGGGACTATGCTCGGTGAAGATTTAAGGCTTCATGGCAGCGAGCCATGTCTGAGGGGACTGGCCCACCTCAATGGCGACAAGGGCCTGTATAATCATGGCTGCATTACGCTTCTGTGTGGCTCTCATCTTATAGATGCACCATAGGCAAACCAGAGACGCTAGTATCATCAGTATCGCCAAAGAGCCTACGCCCGCCCACTCCTTAAGATGATCCATAGCCGTCTGTATCCAGGAAGTCAAACCAGTAGCCAGGCTCAGATCCACCCGAGTGGAGTTGAGTGGACGATTGTCGCTCTCAGCTCTCTCATCTTATTTTCAAATTCAGCCGACCAATCCTGTAAGAGGAACTCTGACAATTGCCTAGACAGATTAGCAGCCTTTGTTAAATTTTGATACTGCACCGAAGTAACACACAAACCCTGCATTTTCCACTCACACCCCAACTGTGCTAGTTGCCAAAGAGAATCAATCTGTTCTTGTATTAAATCTATGCATTGATTAACTATCATAAGGCCTCCTTTGAGATGAGAATTCATAGAGGTCTGAGTATCCAATGCCTGTGCTACATTGGCTGAGATGTTATTCAGGGCATTGGCAGTCTGTATAGAACTAGACAAGGCAATAGCTGAGGCAGTAGCCCCCACAGCAGCAATAGTGATGGCAGTAACAATAGCTGCAGTGATGCAAAAATCTCTTTTAAGCCTGAATAGCATCATGGTATTAGGGGCCTCTACAGGAACTGGTACATATCGAGGCATTCTAGTCACCACAGCCACAGGAAAGGCTGTGGCATTCCAGCACAGGGCATAAAAGCATGTGTCCGGAGTGCATACTAACTTTTCTTCACCCAAGGATGCACTCCCATTACTTACAATCCACAGAAAGGAGGCCAGAGACATACTGGCGAAGCTGAAAAGGTCTTATTGCGGTAAGAATGAAACGAAGAATTCCAAGTACCAGAGCCACTACCACTAGAAAAATCCATATTGGTAGTGGACCCTAGGGAAAAACTACCTCTTTGATAAATTCCTCCCCCAAGCATAAGTATAGGTCCCAAATCCATACAGCTACCATTTGCTCCACACAAAAGCCATAAATCAAAAGGATTGGTGGCCGTCTGCTGAGGATCCCTAGTAGATATATCAAGCATTCCTGTACAAGACTTATTCACTATATTACTAATCATGGGGCTAAAGGAAAAATAATCTTGTTGAACCCAAACTGCTCTGCGCTCCTGACATCCAGTCCAGGGAAAAGGTCCTTCCTCTCCTGTGGATCCTCTACAAAAAGGTGCCCAGCGTGGCTGTCTGGGTGGGTCCCAGTCAGAGACTCGTGTGGGCCACCACCCCACAAGACGAGAACCATTGCTCGAAAACAAAACACCACCCCTACCCCCAAACCTCAGTTGTGGTAAAAATTCTGCTAACTGCTGAGACAATTTAATGCATTTTGTATCATCTGACCTATTGAAGCTCATTAAAAAGCACAGACTACCCTTTAAGCTGACATTTCTATTACCCTCTATAGGGCTTTTCTGATATTCAAAGGGAAGGTAGGGTAAGCCTAAGCTTCTATTACTGCTAAATAAGCGTGGAAACACAGATGCATCATGTGTGACCGGCATCGGCTTTGGGAATATCGACAGGATCCCCCATCTCGGCTCGGTCATTCCTGACATCATCACTGCTACTATCACCAGGATCCCTAGGAAGGTCTTCATGATGGATCTTCCTCACAAGGCATTCAGGCACCCACACTGGATCTTGTTGATCCTGAGGAAAAACACAAACAGATCCTCTCGCCCATGTTAGCACGGGGTCAGGCCCTCGCCAAGAGCCTGTCAAAATATCCTTCCACTTCACCATGCCTTTAGGTGGACCATGGGAATCCTGATGTCTGTCCGCTGCTGAGCGGCCTTGAGCATCCAAATTTAAAAAATTTAAAGTAAATAAGGCTAAAGACATTCTCTCCTTGAGGGTACGGCCTTGGCCTATTCCCCCTTTCTGTTTTTGCAAACATTCTTTCAAGGTGCGATGAGCACGCTCCACAATTCCTTGTCCTTGAGGATTGTATGGTAATCCGTGATTAAGCTGTACCTCCATCTGGTTGTAGAAGGAGACAAAGGACTGAGCCGTATAGGCTGGTCCATTGTCCGTTTTCAGCTGCTGTGGTTTTCCCCATGCAGCCCAGGCTTCTAAGCAATGCCCTATGACCTTGCGAGCCTTTTCTCCACTCATAGGTGTAGCATGTATGATACCTGAGCAGGTATCCAAAGATACATGAATATATTTTAAGGTTCCAAACTCTGAAATGTGGGTAACGTCCATTTGCCAGATTTTGAGTGGCATCAACCCTCTAGGGTTCACTCCCACACTGGGAGGATGATGATGAATCAAACACTGAGGACAGTCCAAAACCACTTGTCTAGCATCTGCTCTAGACAAATGGAATTTCTGCTGTAGAGTTCTTGCATTTACATGAAATAATTGGTGAAAATGTCTGGCTTGGTCCAGGAATGAGCTCCAAAAAATGCATTCCATCCTAGTCCATTGATCAACTTTATCATTACCCTCATTTAATGGTCCAGGTAATCCTGTATGTGCTCTAATATGTTGAATATAAAAACACCTTTTTCTTTGCCAGATTAAAACTTGTAACTCTTGTAATAAGGCACATACAGTACTACTATTTTTAATAGGACCTGCCAATTCTAATACTTTCACTGCATTGACCACATAGACTGAATGTGAAATCAAATTAAATGCAAATTGACATCTTTTAAATACCTCAATTACTATTTTCAACTCTACTATTTGGGGGGAGCCCGGCTGAAATTGGCATAGCACGGGCTCTTGTCTTTCTATCAAATAGGCTCCGCAGCCTGTCTTTGAGCCATCAGTAAACACATTTGGTGACCCTTGAAGTGGTACTGCTGAAGTAACCTTAGGAGAATATCACTGGGTGCTCCTTAAAAAATAATAGCAATGGATGCTTAGGATAATGGTTATCACTCACTCCTTCAAAGCTACATTGCAATATTGCCCAATCATCTACAGTGCCACACAAAATCTTAATTTGATGACTGGAATAGGGCATATTATACTGGCAGGAGCAACTCCAAAAGACTGCAAACATTGTTGGATACCATTCAAGGCTAAAGCAGCAACTGCAGTGGGATAATGTTCTATGGATTTTTTTGGAGAAATCTTCGAATAAGTCCATAATAATGGTCCGTCCTGCCATAACAATCCTGTAGGTTGACCATAGGTGGCAAATATGCACAATGCAATGGGATGTCCTTCCTGCCATCTCTTTAGGAAGGCACTCTGCAACCTTTCTTCCACTTTACATAAAGCTTTTCTTGCTTCTTGTTAATTGCCTAGGAGAATTAAGTGCTGAATCACCTTTCAAAATATCATATAGGGGTCTTATTTCATAATTTGGTAGCTTCAAATAGCCTCTTACCCAATTGATATCTCCTAACAACCTTTGAAAATCATTTAGAGTCTTTAAATTATCTTTTCTTATCGCAATCTTTTGAGGTATTTTCAGGTCCAACCTTCACTCCTAAATAATTAACCACATTTTCCTTTTGAACCTTATCAGGAGCTATAAACAACCTTTTTTTTTTTTTTAATAATTGAACTAATTCTTCATAGGCCTGATCTAACATTTGTTCACTCTTAGCTGCCAGTAAGATATCATCCATATAATGAACACATCTCAAATCTGGAAAATTCTTTCTCAAGGGAGCAATGGCTTCCCCCACATACAGTTGGCACATAGTGGGGCTGTTTGCCATGCCCTGAGGTAATACTACCCATTCAAACAGCTGATCAGGCTCTTCATGGTTACAGGATGGAACAGTAAATGAAAATCTCTCACTATCTTTGGCACACAAAGGGATGGAGAAAAAACAATCCCTTATATCTATAACTATTATGGGCCATGAGGCTGGCAAAGATGAAAAAAGTGGCAAGCCGCATTGCACTGGGCCCATGATCTGCATTTGTTGATTTATGGCACTCAGGTCAACAATCTCCATTTTCCGGATTTCTTTTTAATGACAAAGATAGGTGTATTCCAGGGAGATACAGATGGCTTTATATGCTTTAAAGACATCTGTTCATCCACCAACTCTTTGGCTGCATTCAATTTTACAGAGGAAAGTGGCCACTGAGGAACCCATACTGGGTCCTCCGTCTTCCAAGTTATGGGAATGCCCTCCTCAGTGGCCCCTAGGAAAAACCCAGGCCCTGTCTCTTTTGTCTTTGCTGCATAGATATGGGACTCTTCCGTCCCTGCAAATATTTTCCTATTCCAAAGCCTGGAGCATATTCCATATCTTGCATCATACGTTGGGCTGAATCAGAATAGTCATTACTCAATTTAAATCCCATATCCTTTAAAAGGTCTCTTCCCCAAAGGGAGATAGGGAGCTCAAGTACATATGGCTGCATTTCTCCTGAGTGGCCTTCTTGGTCCTGCCACTTTAATAATCTTGCACTCATATCTGGAGTTTTAGCATAACCCAGGCCTTGAAGTGTTTGAGAAGAGGCTTGTACGGGCCAACCTGAAGGCCAGTCTTTCTTTGCTATGATACTCATATCAGCCCCAGTATCCAAAAGGCCCAGGATCCTTTTACCATCAACTTTTAACTCCAAGACGGGGCGTTGGTCCAAATCCAAGGAGAGAAAAGTCAGATCCGTGCCCGTGGACACAAAACCATCTTTTCCTCTCTCTCGATCCCTTGCCGCATAGCGATCATGTAAGCTCGGCAAAATGACCAACTGAGCAATTCTATCTCCAAGAGAGATAGCTCTTATACCACGGGGGGAGGCTACCATGATCTTAACCACTCCTTTATAATCTGGATCTATAACTCCAGGATGGACAATAAGTCCTCTCAAGGCTGATGATGACCTCCCTAACAGCAAACCAACTGTACCAGGTTCAAGGGGTCCTTTAAAATCTGTTTCAATTAACTGGACCCCCATTTGGGGCATTAATACGAGTCTGGTGGTGGAGCAGAGGTCCAATCCTGCTGAGCCTGCAGTGGCTCTCCGCGGTCTCTCGGATGGCAGAGGGTTGGCCATCTCTCTTGATTCTGTTCTTTGTCCTGATTCTCTACTGCCCCATATATTTGTGGGCCCTGGGGTCGTGGGCCCCGCTGTCCGTTTTTTGGACGAGCGCCACCATAACCTTGAGTCAAAGGCTGGCCATGGATGTCTGTCACTGAACGGCACTCATTAGCCCAATGGTTCCCTTTTTTACATTTTGGTCATAAACTCAGCTGCCTGGGGCGTTGTGCACTTCCTGTACTTTTTGTACTCCTTCCCTCGGGGCATTGTCTTTTAAAGTGTCCCATCTTGCTGCACTTAAAACAAACTCCTGGACTTCCTCCACCTTTTCTGGTCAACTGTACTACTGCGGCAGCAAGACCAAAATTAGTTAACGGCCCTCCAAGTTCTCTACACACTTTCATCCAGGCTTCTAGCCCTTTGTTCTTGTAAGGGGTGATAGCGGCTCTACACTCTTTGGTGCATTTCTCATAGACCAACTGTTTTATTAGTGGCATAGCAGCATCCGGATCACCAAAAATCTTCCCTGCCGCTTCCACCAATTGTGCCACAAAGTCTGAAAAGGGCTCCATGGGGCCCTGTAGAATCTTAGTTAAGTTCCCACTCACCTCCCCTTTATTAGGAAGGGATTTCCAAGCCTTGATAGCTGTCTGGTTTATTTGTTCATAAACCTGATTGGGATATCCTGTCTGCTGGTTGGCAAATCTCCCCTGCCCAAGCAGCATATCTCTATCCCAGGCTGGATTTCCATTTCTCTGATTAATGGCTGCTTGCTCAGTGGCATACTCAATCAAGAAAGCTTTCCAGTCTAAGTATTGCCCTGGACTTAAGCAGGCGCGGGCCAGGCCACTCCAATCACTCGGGGTCATACAATGTCTGCTTAATGCTTCTACTTGAGCCAATGTAAAAGAAGCGGTAATGCCATAGGTACGAACCGACTCTGCAAGGGATTTAATTACTTTAAAATCAAGCGGTTCCTCGTACCTGTTCCCTTGTGGATCTTGGTATACCGGATAGGCAAACTGTAATTCTGTTCTTACTTGTGTCCACACCCCCGGGCAGAAAGATCCCCCTACTTTCAGGGACTGAACAGGCTGATCTATCTGAACGGCTTCTGGGTATGGAGGGGGAGTTGAAGGCGCCGCGGCAATGGCTTCACTTACACCGACTGCCGCCAACGTGTCTTTTTCTTTTACCCTTTTCTTTTCCCTTTTTCTAATAGCAGTCCTCTCCAACTGTTCTATTAGAGCGTGTAACTCCCCTTCAGAATCCGTGCCCTCTGAGTCCTCAAAATCTCTAAGATCGGGATAGAGAGGGACCTTCTTTTTGCTTCCCTTTTCACTGTCTGCCTGCTCAGATCTTTCGCCTTTTTTGCTTCCCTTTTCACTGTCTGCCTGCTCAGATCTTTCCCCTTGCAGCAGTTCCAAGGCTGATTCTCCCTCCTTGATTGCTTTACAACATCTCTGATCTTCTAAACAACTCCTCACCATCTTCCAAACCGGTCTTACTCCATGCTTCAGAGTACCTTGCTCCCAAGCAAAATCCAAGTCCCTGCCTAATTTGTCCCAGCAGGATACCGTAAGATTCCCGGACACCGCAAACCATGGAGCCACGGAGTCGCATTCATTCAAAAATCTCTCTAGGGTTGACTTCTTAAGTTTCAAATTTCTAGCTAAAAGTAGCTCCTGAAGAGCCAGAGAAAGTCCTTAAATACACTAACTTTGACTTTTGGGATCTGTAGTTCTGCTTCTTACTAACTGCAGTGTGACAATCAGGATGTGGTTTTTGTGCATAAAAGACTGTAAGACTCAGAGCTGCATGATTTGGATAAGTTGGCACACAGAAGTGCAGCTAGCAGGCAGCAATAAAGACTTTCTTTTCTGTTTTGAGAGTGCCTATGTATTGTTCTCTGGTGGACATACCTCAAAACAGTTCCTTGGGCTGAACAAGTATTGCAACGTTTGTGTTGGTTCTTGACAGAATCCTGGAAGTTTACCTAGCTATTGCAGTCTTCTCCCATTCCAGATTGTTCCCCACTGTGTCAGAACTCTTTCCATTATAAGTAGCAAGGGCAGGACTCTAGAATTGGACTCTATCCCACTGTAGGGGGAAAGGAAATATATTGTTTCATGTAAAGTAACTATTAAAGGGTCAGATACACCGGGCGGTGGTGGCACACGCCTTTAATCCCAGCACTCAGGAGGCAGAGGCAGATGGATCTCTGTGAGTTCGAGGCCAGCCTGGTCTACAAAGCGAGTCCAGGACAGCCAGGGCTGTTACACAGACCTGTCTAGAAAAAACAAACAAACAACAACATAAAGGGTCAGATATATTTCAAACCTGATAGATTTCCAGTCTTAAAGGAATGTACAGAATTCAGTTTTTCTCATTTGCTGGTTCTGCTTCTGGTCCTTTGTCTGTTCAGTAGTAGATGCCTTCCCTAGCATGTACAAAGCCTTTGGTTCAATCCCTAACACTATCAAACTACTTTATCTATATGGTGGCCCCAGCCAGGACCAGTTTTTATCTTCCATCACACTGTAGCCTGGCAGAAAAGATGCAATGCCCCTACATGGTCCCAAGAAGGTAATCCCATTGGTTATCATTAAGTCAAAGGTCAAATGCCCAGTCCTGAACCAATCATTGCAACCAGTGCAGTATAATGCTTGGCTGACCTGATGCACATGCTCCCATCCACAAGCTCCAGAACATATCATTCAATGGCCAAGATCTTGTAGTCAGAGTTCTGGGAGGTCTCTCAAAGCCCAGAGGGTTCTCTGGTTTTACAGATTCAGAAACATGTTGGATTCTCAGCAGACAGAGAACAATATGTAGATTCAAAGGAGAAAGGAAGGTTGGGAATCTGGCTCCCTCTGGAGATAACTGCAAGGCACTTGGCTTAGTCTGAGGTTCCGTGCTTTGCAATGCATCTTTCTTTCCTGCCATTTCTTTTCCAGAAGATGGGACTAACATTAGTGCTGTTTGACTGGATGGCACCTGCATTGTCAGATTCTTCTGGGAAATTCAAACCAGGATCAGAAGAGTTGACTCCTGGATTGTTTGTTTTTAGGACACAGTGAAGCAAACCTACAAAGGATAATAGGATTCCTCAGGTCTGGAACCAACAGAACTATTAGAAAGCCAGAAGGTGGAAGGCAGGGAAATGCATGAAGGCCTCGAGAGAAGTGCCTGCCCAAGAGATGGGCAATTCTGTCTTCCAGTAAGGGGACTCTCTGAACTCCAGCTGGTGGGTCTTCACTAGATCAATCAGAAGCCAAACTACAAGGGAAGCCACTGATTCTGTTCACAAAGGTCAACCTTATGTGAACAGAGGCAGAAGGAGGACAGAGTGTGTTTTCAGGACCACTGATGAAAGAGGTTGACTGACTGCCATTACTGCCTGTGCAATGTTTAGAATCATGCCTGGCACATCAAAATAATTTTAATAGTTGAGTGTGGTGAAGCAAACCTATATTCCCTATACTAGAGAGTTCAAGACCAGCTCAGGGTAAGCAGCAAGACCCTATCTCAAAAACAAAATAAAACAGCAACTATAAATTAAAATTGTATGTAACCTATAATTATTAATACTTAATAAACACCTATAAAGCATCTATATCCTATAACCTAATATCTATAAACACTTAATACCTAGAACCTATAATACCAATAACCTAATACCTAGAACACCTAAACAATCCTACTTTAACCCTTTGCAAAGACACTAAAATTCTCTCGCGCAGGTCCGCACGGGAAACTTGGTTCGTAGTCTGTCTGCAGGCACACTTCAAATTGCAGTCAGCAGACTGGCTCTTGTACGGTCACAGCAGTATTATTTTCAGTTTGGCTCAGCTTCCTTTGGGCCTAGTGTCACCACTGTCCATCAATTTGTGTGGCCAACTGCCACACCCATTCAATGAGGGGCAGGTTTCAGTCAAGTGAGACTGTCACTTCCACAGTCTCCTCAGCCCATCCATTTGAACTAGCTGAATCCTCTCAGGGCAGCTTAGTCTTTGGGTTGTAGACCTTACCAGGCTTTGAGGCTTTTGGGGCTAATTGGCTTGTCTGGGCCTATGCCACACCCTCACATGACAGGGGTTACCCTCTTGCCTATTTTTGAGGTCCTTGCTGCAGCCTCCCAACTCTATTTGCCTCCTGGTACCTCTTTAGCAGACCTTAGGCAGCTCCACTCCTGTAACCACCATTGTCCGTCTCTGTGACTTCTCATGGCCTTCAAGAGTCTCTTTCCAAGGCTGTTATTCACCTGCTACTTATTGCCTCAGGGCTCGTGCTATATTAGTGTGGCCTCAGGGCAGATGGCGTACAACACTTGGCAATTCGTAGTCTCCCATGAGTGCTCCTATATCCTCAAGGGGGCTGGAGGGCTTCACGGCTTCACGTGAAGCTCCCTGGCTTATACAGGGCGTGGTCTCTCAGTCTTTGATGGTCTCACCTTTTCTCAAACTATTTGGCCACTCCCATGACCTCTGGAGGTTTCTGATGGTTCTGCAGCTATGCACCTCCACCAGGCACCATCTGCAGGCCGCAGTCCAATCTGGGCTCCGCCCACCTCGGCCCAAAGTCCTGGCCAGTGCTAGGCAGCCAAAAGCTTCAGGAAGAGTCTTTCAAAGTGTGACTGCATTGAGAAGCCTTCTTTCAGTTTCCCCAGTTTTGAAAAGGTCCATATGCTGACAGGTGCCAGGCAGGTGCTAGGCTGATCTGCCTTCCCTTCTTAAGAGTTCTTACTAACTCACTAAAGAAAACTAACCTGTTACAAACAAACAAACAAACAAAAAAAAATCCAGCAGTGGAATACATAACCAGAAGCTGGGAGTAAGGGCTTTTGGTTTGGTTTTTGCTTTTTTTCATAATTTTTTTCTTTTTATTGTTTTTTTTATTTTGTGAATTCCACATCATGCACCCTGCTCCCTCTCATCTCCACCTCCCCTCAGACCCACCCTCTACCCTTGAAACCTTTCCCTACATTAAAAAAAAATCTCATTGTGGAAGCTGTAGTGTGTCTCAGCATGTCCCACAATATTCCCTTTGTCTACACTTCTTTGCTTGCAAATGTTCAGTATAATGACTCCTTGGACTGGTATGAGGCCTCTGGCTTCTGCTATTTTGTCCATACTGGAACCTCACTGGGACTTCTCTCATATATCCTATTGATGTACTTACTATGTCATGGAGATCCTGTAGTTTTGGGTCTGTGGAACTGGCCTCTTCATGCACTCCAGCAGTTCATCCATGGGGTATATGTTAGGGTGGGCCAACTCAAAGCCCTGGTCCTGGGCCTACAACCCCCACATCCAGGGCCAGCTCTACTGTACTACCCACATAAGGTTCAGGGCCTGCTCTCCTGGGTAATGTAGCAGATAAGGGGGCTGGGCTAGCTCTCCTGCTCTCATGACTCCATCAGGGCCAACTCTCCCACCTGCTACCTGTGCGCATCAGAGAATAGAGGGGATCTCTCCCTCACCAACAACACCACAAAGCAGACAAAAGGAAGGGCTGGCTCTCTCACACTAACACCTTCAGGACCAGCTCACCCACATCTAGGGCCAGCTGTACTGTGCTGTCCAGACAAGATGCAGGGGCTGTTCTTCTGAGTGTTGCAGCAAGTAAGGGTGCTGCAGGGACAGCTCTCCTGCTCTTGTGACCCCATTGGGGCCAGATCTTCTGTCCACCACTGGTGATGAGGACAAACGGGAGGAGAGGGCATCTTTCCCCCACCAACACCATCACAAAGCAGAAAAAAAGGTAGGACTGGCTCTCCCACAATTACACCCTTAGGGCCAGCTCACCCATAACCCCCATATCTAGAGCCAGGCAGGGTTCTTCTAGTCTCTGGCTTGCTTCCTGTCCTGGGAGCCCATCTAGTGCTTGCCTGGTGCTGGACTGGTGGTCATCACAGGCTAGGTCCGTGTCTGGGCCCCATGATACCAAACTGGTGTTGATTTCTAGCTTGCTTTTTTCCAGGAATGTTGGGTGGCTATTCATTCAGATGTTCATAGGTCAGAACACTGAATGGAGACATAGCCTCTCTCCTGTCACCTACTGATGGACATGTGACACAGCAGTCATATCTGGAATGCCTCTAGGGGCAGGAAAGTGCTGCTGTTTAAGATGGACAATGAGCCAGCACAGCTCCTCTCTTACAAGATGATGAAAGGTCAATAGTCTTTAGCCCTAACTAACTAACCAATGAGAAACCACCTGGCATGAAGCCAGTTAGCCACATAAGAAATGAGCTTCAGGGGCTGAAAATATGGCTCAGTGGGTAAGAATGCCTTCTATGCCTACATTAGGACCTGAGTTCAGATTCCATCACTCACATTAAAAAATAAAATAAAATCTGGGTGTACATGCAACTCCATCACTGAGAGTGGCAGAGACAAGAGGATCATTGAGATTTGGGGCCAAAGCCTAGCCCTAGGCTCAGTGAGAGACTCTGTCTCTAAGGAATTAAGTGAAGATGACTGATGGAGTAGGACACCTGAGTAGGACACACACACACACACACCCTCACATACACAATCTTACACACACAAGACACACACACACACACACACACACACAGAGGAGGGAGAGGAAGGAAGGAAGGAAAGGAGGGAGGGCCGGCATGGTGCCGAACGCCTTTAATCCCAGCACTAGGGAGGCAGAGGCAGGCGGATCTCTGTGAGTTCAAGGCCAGCCAGGTCTACAAAGTGAGTCCAGGACAGTCAAGGATACACAGAGAAACCCTGTCTTGAAAAACCTAAAAAAAAAGAAAAGAAAGAAAGGGAGGGAGGGAAGGAAGGAAAGAAGAGTGAAGAGCTTCACTGAGTCCTAGGTGACTTTCAGACTCAGAGACAGTCCTACACACACTCACACTCTACTTCCTGTCTTTCCTTGTAGTGGGTTGTTGAAGTCAATGGATCTCTCCTGGCTCAGAGTATTGGGAAAGAACCCATGAACTGACCAGCCAGGATACATGTATTATAATTGCTTTCAGTCTCTAAAGTTGCGACATCTTGGTTCCCAACAGTATATGTAATAATTATTACTTAGTTACGTTATTTCCAAAACAAGAGCTAAACTTTCAATGTTCTATTAATATAAATGTGTGTACATACATATATATACACTATTATATATATGGCAAAAGATATATATATATATCTTATAATATATATATATTAGATAGGGATTTCACTGTGGCTTAAGATCTTCCCATCTCAGCCTCTGCAGTACTAGGATTACAGGCATATACCACCATGCTTGGTATTAATTACCTTTTGTTTTTAATGGCACATAAAAAAATGCTGACAATGCCGGACAGTGTTGGCACATATCTTTAATCCCAGCACTCGGGAGGCAGAGGCAGGCAGATCTCTGAGTTTGAGGCCAGCCTGGTCTACAGAGTGAGTCCAGGACAGCCAGAGTTACACAGAGAAACCCTGTCTCAAAAAAAAACAAACAAAAAGATGAAACCTATGATGAACAGATGAATTCAAATTTTGACAAGAGACCCTCTACCCCTGCACAGATGAAGATAAGCTAAGCGCTGTGATATAGCTGGCTTTTGTTATTTGTTTTGTTTAAGATGTTATTTCAGCTTTATTGAGGCAACCTGCTCTGGGGTTTATGAACAAGCCATGTTTGTTTAGCCAGACTCAGGTGAGCATCTCCAGCTGCCAGGCCTACTTGATGATCTGCTTAACCAGCTCAGTGGATGGGATGGCAGCATCTTTCTGCTTCTGCCTCTGGATTGAAACCGAACTTTTAAGTTATTATTTACCACTTATTTATTACTAAATTCACTTATAACAAACACCAACAATTTCTTAACTATTAATCCTATAAATTCCTACAACCCCTTTAACCTATCCACTAAACCTATTGATAATCATAACAACTACTTTCATAACCTTTTAGAATGATACAGTCTCTGGGGCAGGTCCTCAGTCGTCAGGAACACAGTATTTGTTGTAGATTCTTTAACACACTTAGCAGTCCTTTTTCTGGAATAGCTCAGACGCAGGTTCGTCAGGGTAAATTGGCTATCGAAGTCTCACTTTAAATAAGGCTTGAGGCTTTCTTCTCTCTGGGAGACCTCAGCGTCTGTAGGCCACCTTACTTCCTTCGTATCAGCAACTCTGCCGTTCTGCCTCAGTCTTTAAAGCTGGCCACAGTTCCGTTCAGGCCACTGTTCGGACAGGTCAAACCCCTCTAGGCAAAAGCTGAGCCACAGGGTTTAGTCCTTGGCCTTTTGCTGTCTTGCCGAGGCTTTCTCTGCTCACCAGCTAGCTTCCTTCTGCCTCAGGGAGATCTGGCCATTGGTCTACCAGAACTTTCTCCAGCAGGACTCTCGGAGCTCTCTCATATCGGGGGCCCTTAGCACACAGCTCCCTGGCGTCATCCACTTGTCCTTAAATAGGATCACTCCTTGTTCCACCTGCTTCAGCTTAATTTGGGCTCTGCCCACTTAGCAGTTGAAAGCAATGCCAGGTCATAAAGTCTTTCCTTGTTTCACCTGGCTTCAACCTTGTTTTTCAATCCAAAGAGACTCCCCTCATTTCACCTGACTTCATCCATAAGCTGATAAGCTAATTGCTCACAGCAGTTGATCTTCATGCCCCGAATTAAGAGACTGTATCAGAAACTTAGGTATTCACTAAATCTAACTTATATTAACCTATCAGCCCCTACACTGGATGGCAAAGCTGAAGTAGTTGTGGGGGTCTGGGAACCAACCTGGATTCTTGTCACAATCCACCTGTGTGTTGTAGAAGAGCACCCAGGTGATTTCAGAGAAAAGGATTTTGTCATAAGCCATATCGAAACACCCAGAGAGCACATCCCTGACAGCAGCAAGCAGGACGACAATGAAGAAGGTAGGGACATTTCCCTTGACCAGGAAGGCTATTGTAGCTACCTTCCATTGCTCGAGAGACACAGGATGATTGATGCAGACATTGTCTGGATGTCCATAGCAGGCTGGCATTCTAATTATCTGTGGAACTCAGACATGAAATTCTGGAATACTAGGCTGAGGCCCAGGAGCTGGTGTGCATGCATGCCAACTTGGGGAGTGGTTCTTTATAATCAAGGAAGTAGCATTTAAATTGGGCTGTGTAGCTCTTGGGGGGCCATGTCTGCATAGTATGCTCCACAAGGACAGGATCTCCAGTATGTTGGCATAGCTGTTGTTTGGCCAGTTTGGACCCTGTGGTTGGCAAGAAGTTGAGCCCCAGCAGAAACAGCGAGCAGCCCAGCCCTTCTCCACACCTTCTAAACTTCAGGCTCTCCTAATTCATCTCCCTTGAGTTGCTCATACGTGTTGGCCACAGCCTTCAGGACTTGTGGCCAAGATGGCCCTAAGCCCCAAGCCTACAGAGGCCAAAAGATGGTGCTGGATCCTCTGGACTTGGAGTTACGGATAGCTGTGAAACACCATGAAGGTGCTGGGAATCAAACCCAGGTCCTCTGGAAGAGCAACCAGTGCTCTTAAACACTGAGTCATCTTCCCAGCCCTACCACACCTGGATTTAAATTCATTTGTCTTTAAATAAGATCCCACCCTATAGCCCAGGCTAGCCTTGAACTCTCCATGTACTCCTTGCCTTAGCCTACTACTCAGTGTTAAGATTATAGGTGTAATTTTTTAAATAGTTTAATTGATCAGTCTTTGGGAGCTTCTGGACTCTTTGAATAATATCTTAAAAGGCTGCCCTTAAGACAAAATGATAAAGGAATTTACGTATGATTTTGTTTTGGCAGTGGGGTCTAACTCAATGCCCTGCCCTTGCTAAGCAAGTACTTTCTGGCAGAGCTAACTAATCAGTCCTTGTTTTGTTTTGATTTTTAGATCCGGTCTTACTATGTAGCTCAAGCTGGCCTCAAGTTCACCATGTGGCTCAACCTGGCCTTGAACTCTTATAATTCTCCTGCCACCATCACTGGTTTTTAGGCGTGCAATGCCATATTTTATTGCCTATTATTGTTGTTATTATTATTATTATTTTTAGACAGACTCACTCTACACATCCCTGGCTGTCCTGGAACTCACTATGTGGGCCAGACCTCCCTCAAACTCACAGAGTACCACCTGCCTTTGCTTCCTGAGCACTAGGACTAAAGGTGTGCTCTAACATGTCCATTACTTTCAAAATATTTGTATAGCTTTAAAAAAAAAAGTAAATCATCAATTTGTTTGGCTTCTATTTTGGTCACAGAGTGACGTATGAATCCAAGCTGTTATTTTGAGACTCAAGAAGCCAAACCAAACCAGAGGCAGCCTAAGGTGATTTAGTTCCCAGCAAGAGGCCAGGCCAGTTGCCAGAACCTGATGCATGGAACAAAAGATGTGCCCAGAGCTGGTCGAATTTAGTCACCAAGATAGCAGGAGGCAGCACCATGTCCCAGCAGGACTGATGGCAAGAAGAGAATCAGAGGGCAAAGCCAAAGTGCCAGTCAGCAGAGGAACAAAGACACAAGAGAAGGGAAGGGAACACTGCATCCTGGCTGCAGACAGAGTCTGCCTGTGGCTTGGGTCTAATGTTCCTGCTTTTAAGGTGCTGGAGACTGCACCCGGGGCCTTGTAATACTGAGCAAGTGCTCTACAGTAGAGCTCCACCTTCACTCATGGCTTGACTTTGAGGATCCTGTAGCTTTCCAAATCTTAAGGTCACCACTACCCCAAACCCTACTGGAGCTGACCTTTGCTGCTTTGTGAGTTCTTATCTTTCCCACCCTCTATCTCCCCACCACACACCGTTTTACTACCTATCACTAGATAGGAGAGAAAGAATAGAGGAAAGAGAAAAAAAAAACTCTGAATCTAATTTCTTCTTGTTTCATCTTTGAGCAACCAACCCCCTGAATGACCAACAACCACCCACCCTGCCTACTGGGGCTTTAGCATTTGTACACCCTCTGAAAAGTTCCCAGAATTTCAAAATCGCACAATCACAGAAACGATCTGCAGCTGCCAAAGCCATGCCCCTGTTAGAGCACCAGGCAAATCATAGTCAGCTGCTGCGGACAGTCCACAACAGCCCCATATCCTCACACCTGGGATTAAAAGAAAAACATATTTGTAGGGGAAAAGTAGGCTAAGTTATTTTACTTACTAGTATTTAAATTATATTTCATTGGTTCGGCAGCTGTTAATCCTTAACCTGCCATTATAAATGAATACACATAAACACTGGATAGATTTTAACAAGCCTTGGCCTGAATTGTGCAATCCTAGCCCATCTAAGCTAGCCCATAATTCTATTACCCAAATATGACCGGATATATACATACGTCCCTTTGGACTGCTATTCTCCAAACTATGCTGATGTTCCAGGCCACATGGAATGATCTTCTTTTTTTTTTTTAAAGATTTATTTATTATGTATACAGTGTTCTGTCTGCAGGTATATCTGCAGGCCAGAAGAGGGCACCAGATTTCATTATGGATGGTTGTGAGCCACCATGTGGTTGCTGGGAATTGAACTCATGAAGGCATGACCTCTGGAAGAGCAGCCAGTGCTCTTAACCGCTGAGCCATCTCCCAGCCCGATCTTCTTTAATCTACTCCATGGTGCATGTTCTCCTTCTTCCTGCTCCTGGCTTCTCTCGGAGCTTCTTCTTCCCAAGATGCTCTCTGTCTCTGAAGCCTGGGCACCTTAGTCCCACCTATTTCTGTCTTGTTCAGTCTCAGGCCTCAGCATTTTATTCAACCAATCAGAGACAATGCAAGTAACAGACAGCAAGCAGGACCAATTAATTAACATTTAAAATGCATACAATCACCCCATCACATATTCTTATACTATTTCTGTGTTGGGCTTTTTGTTTGTTTGTTTGAGGTTCCCTCCCAAAAACGGGGTTTTTCTGTGTATCCCTGGCTGTCCTGGAACTCAGTCTGTAGACCAGACTGACCTTGAACTCAGAGAGATCCGCCTGCCTTTGCCTCCCTGAGTGCTGGGATTAAAGGTGTGCACCACCATGCCTAGCTATTTCTGTGTTTTTTAAGGAAACTAAAATTCCAGAATTCTCACTACACCCTACTAATCTGATACCCAGAGGCATATGAGAGCATTATTGCCTTCTGAAAATTATTCTTTTGTTTTCTTTTGAGACAGGTTTTCAAATAACTCAGGATGGCTTTAAACTCACTCTGTTGAGTTTGAAAACAACTCAGGTTGGCTTTGAACTCTTTATTATTATTATTATCATTAATATTATGTTTATTAGTTTTATTTTTTGTGTGTTTTACCTACATATATGTTATGTGTACCATGTGTGTGCCTGGTGCCTTTGAAGGTCAGAAGGGGGCATCAGATCTGCTGGAATAAGAATTATGACCCCGGACTGGAGAGATGGCTCAGAGGTTAAGAGCACTGGCTGCTCTTTCAGAGGTCCTGAGTTCAATTCCCAGCAAACACATGGTGGCTCACAACCATCTATAATGGGATCTGGTGCCCTCTTCTGTTGTGCGGGTATATGTACTAAAATGCAGAACATTGTATACATATTAAATAAATAAATATTTAAAAAAAAGAATTATGACCCACCATGTGGTGTTGGGAATTTAACCTGGATCCTCTTCAAGAGCAACAAGTGCTCTTAACACTGGGCCACCTTCCCAGCCCCAGCATTGAACTCTTAATGCTCTTGCTTTTATTTCGTATGTCCTAGAGTTACAAGCATGTACCATCATGTTCAGATTTAAAGTCCTTATTCATGGGTCTGGGGAGATCACTGCCTACAAAGTGCAAGGGCCTAGTTTGTTCACTGGCCCTTGTGAAAAAGCCAAGCATGGTGGCAGGTGCTTGTAATTATCATCCAGAGGTGAAGACAGAAGGGTCCCTGGGTCCACCAGCCAGTCAGCCTTACTTGATGGGTGAACCGTGGGTGGTAGAGAGAGGTCCTATCTCAAAAAATAAGATGGATGGTTCCTAAGTAATGATATCCAAAGTTGTCCTTTGGCCTCCACGTGGAGAGGAGCGCACGACCATACACACACACACACACACACACACACACACACACACACACACACAC
>CAJQZJ010033049.1:5787654-5815555 GCA_907164525.1 Lophiomys imhausi
ACACACACACACACACACACACACACACACACACACACACACACACTTCTTGTTCTTAAGGGAGTATTTAGGGAGTATTTATCTATGTAGTTATTTATTTTGGCTTTTTGAGACAGAGTTTCTCTGTGTAATCTGTCCTGGAACTCGCTCTGTTGACCAGGCTGGCCTTGAACTCATAGATAACACCTACCTCTGCCTCCCAAGTGCTGGAATTAAATGCTTGTGCCACCATCACTGGGATAAGAGAGTATTTATTGTCCACCAGCTTTAATAAGTGACCAAAAGCAGAGTGAGAGTCAAGGAACTATGGGAGGTAAATCCTGACCGGGAGGTCTCTGTGGACTGAGCCTCTGGCTGAATGCTTAACAGATGGGGAGTTATTCTGAACTGCAGTTTCTTCTTTCACAGACAAGCCAGCAATCACAACAGGCATAGGGTGCTGCATCTTGCTCATGATGTAATCCCAGCAGTCTGGAGGTGGAGGCAGGAAGATAAGGCTCAAGCTCAGAATGGGCTACAGGAGACATTCCCACCTTAATCCAAACTCTCAGGAGGCAGAGGCAGTCGGATCTTTGTGATTTCAAGGTCAGTCTGGTCTGCAAAATGAATTCCAGGACAGCCAGGGCATCACACAGAGAAACCCTATATCTAAAAACCAAAAATGATAAACAAATAAGTAAAATTTAAAAAATTAAGCCTAGAGGTCACACCTGTAACCCCACCACTTGAGAGGCTGAAGCAGGAGGATGGCCGTGAGTTCCATACCAGCGTAGGCTAAGGAATTAGACCCTGTCTCCAGTCTTCTCTGGTATCCCTCAGCAGCATTTTGGAGTTTCCTTTGCATGGATTTTGTGCCTCTCTTATTAAGTCTATTCTTAGGGCCTCTGTCTTCTCTGTTGCTGTAGTGAGTGTGGTCGCCATTTCCATCTATGCCCTTTAAGTGGTGTGGACTGAGTTGGTATAAATGGAGAAGCTATTGATTTTTTTAATTTTAGTTTTAGACCCAGTCAACTCACTGAATTTTTCCATCTTTATTTTTGATTTTTTTTTTTGAGATAAGAGTCTCACTATGTAGCCAATGCTGTCTACCAGCTCACAGTCTTCCTTCCTTTAATGCCTGCTTGCAGGAATTTCAGGTGTGCTCCACCACACCTGGCCTGAATATTTTACCTTGCAGCAAAAATCCAGGTAAAAATGATATACCTGCAAGCCATGTTGATTTTTACCTCCCTTGTTTCTGTTCTTATATAACACTGAAAATCAAATGTTCCATCCCTGTACATTCAGGAGATGAACATCCCTTTCACTTGAGGACAAAGAGAAGCATCAGCATGTAGCTTGTGGCTTTATTAATGCTCTTCCCTTCACATCCCCTCTCTTGCCCAGAATGTCTTGCTTTCCTGTATATATTCAGCATGAATGTCCCCTATCCACTGGGACACATATTGGGGGAACATGTGACTAGTGTGGGAACAGGAAAGCTGTGAGCTTACTTCAGAAGCCTTTCCTGTGCCTACCTCTCCTTTATTTCCTCTTGAAAATTTCCTTCTGTCATTAAATACAGTTAGTAGGAATTGAAATCAAAGGTCTAGCCAGGCATGCTGGCTTATGACTGCAATTTCAGAACTTGGGAGACTGAGGTAGGAGGATTGTTAGTTTGAGGCCAGCCTGAGATACATGGCAAGACCCTCTCAGTGCTCTCTCTACCCTTTGAGACAGGGTCTCTCTACGCCGTGCTGGCTGGCTGTCCTGGAACTCACCATGTAGACCAGGCTGGCCTCAACCTCATACAGAAGTGAGTTCTTCTGCCTCTCAAGTTCCGGGAATAAAAGGTGCACTGCCACACCCAACTTCTGTCTGTGCTTTTTGATCAGTATGTCATGACCAGGCAAAGCTCAGAAACATGTCATCCATCTTAAGTTCGAGACCAGCCTTAGTTACACAGTGACACTATCCTTTTAAAAACAAACAAAATCTCAAACAAACCTCTCCCCCCAAAAAAACCCATCCAAACAAACAACAACAACAAAAAAAACAAACCCCCAAACATCTGTTATCTTCTAGGCAAAGAGAAGAACATCTGATCACCTTGACCAGAGGGACCCTTTCTTCAAGAAATTTTAATGTTAGGGCTAAGAGATAAAAATAGTTGGACTGGGGCTGAAGAGATGGCTTGGCAATTAAGAGCACTGGTTGCTCTTCCAAAGGACCTGAGTTTGAATCCCAGCACCCACATGGCAGTTAAAAAAACTGTCTGTAATGGCTGGATGTGGTGGCGCATGCCTTTAATCCCAGCACTTGGGAAGCAGAGGCAGCTGGATCTCTGTAAGTTCAAGGCCAGTCTGACGTACAGAATGAGTTCCAGGATAGCCAGGACTACATAGAGAAACCTTGTCTAGAAAAAAAACAAAAAACAAACAAACAAAAAAATGATTGGACAATGCCGGGCGGTGGTGGTGCACACCTTTAATCCCAGCACTTGGGAGGCAGAGGCAGGCGGATCTTTGTGAGTTCGAGGCCAGCCTGGTCTACAAAGTGAGTCCAGGACAGCCAAGGATACACAGAGAAACCCTGTCTCGAAAAACCAAAAAAAAAAAAAATGATTGGACTGTACTTCCTGAAGTAGAACCTCTCTTTGTGACAAACCAATCCTTTGCAACTCCTCATATCTACAGCTACCCATTTCTGAGCCTTTTGTTGACCCTTAAACAGCCCATTTCCTTCCCAGAAATCCACTTTGACTTAAGGTGACTCTGGTTCATGGCAGGGTTAGGCTGCTATAACACAGAGCCTGAACACTAAGATATGAGCATAGTGAAAATGTTTTCCTTGTTCATGTCCTAGTGGGAATGAGTTGGCAGTGGGACTGTATTCAACACTGTCATTCAGGGTCCCAGGCCCTTTCCATCTTTGGGATCAAAATCTCTGTAAGTCTTTTGAGTTCTTTATCAGATCTCTTGGAGGTGGTTTAGGAGAAAGGCCTAAATGTAATCATATGACCTCATCTAACTTCAGAGAAGGCTATGAAATGTAGTGTCTATAAAAGTGCTGGAGAGCTGGGTCAGTGGGAAAAGGCCTTTCTGTGCAAACATAAGGACCCAAGTTTTGATCCTACACCCACATTAAAACAAAACAAAAACTAGTCAGTCTTGGTAGCACACACCTTTAATCCTAGCACTCAGAGGCAGAGACAAGTGGATTTCTCTGAGTTCAAGGCCATCCTGCTCAACAGAGTGAGTTCTAGGACAGCCATAACTACATAGAGAGACCCTGTCTCATTAACAAAAACAAAACAAAAACCTCATCAAATACTGACATGGCTGTGCTTGTAACCAGCAGTGGAAATAGGGGAGTGAAGACAAAAGGATCACTGGGGCTTGCTTTCTGGCCACCAGCCTATCAGAAAAACATGAAGCTCCATCTTTAATGAGAGACCTTGTCTCAAGGGAGTAAGTCAGAGAGCCAGAGAGCCGTAGAAGGGGACATCTGATGTTCATATGCACTTCACACACATATACACACATGCATACACACACAAGCAAATGTAGTCAGGGTCAGAGAGATGGTTCAATGATTAAGAACACTCTTTGCTCTTGCAGAGCACCCAAGTTCTGTTATCAGCACCCACAAAATTCTATCTCCAGAACTCACACATAGGTGGAAGGAGAAGTCTGTCTGCACAAAGTTGCTCTCTCATTTCCACATGGACACTGTGGCATGCATGTCTACACACAAGCCATGCCCTCACACACAATAATACATTTTATTTTTGAGTCAGAATCTTACTATATAGCCCTGACTGACTGCTGGTCTTCAGCTTCCAGGGAACTTGGGCCTTGTGCACATTTCTCCATCAGAAGTTCCAAGCTCAGTTGGTTTCTGGGAAGAAAGAGTGGGACATGGGTTAGGATCCATATCACATAATATCCTGTCAGGCTGGAGCGGTAGGAGAATTCTATCTCCAAGTGTTACAGCTCTTATGGGTAAGCATGCAGGAGAAACCCTCTCTGAAGCATAGTAGGAGGTCAAAGCTCTTTTAGTTAAACTTCCAGTACTGGGCCAGGCAGCTTCAAGGAACTTGGAATTCCTGGACTAAACCAAGTGACTTCAGGAGTCAGGCTTGGTGTGGGTGGAGTTGAAGGCTTTGGGGACAACCAGCAACAGGTAGTCACCACAGATTAGCACTGTGGTACATGTGTGCAGGAGAAACAGCAGAAGCTTCATGCCTCTTGATAAGCTTCAAAGGTGGCCACAGGATGACCAGCAGCAGTGATTGAGACTTGAGCCTGGCTGGGCAGCCATAGCAGCAGTGGGGGTGTGAGCTGGTGCTTAGAGTGCTCAGAGATGAGCCTCTGAGTCAGCAGTAGGAGACATAGCTAGGCAGCATGTCCAATGACAAGTTCTTTCTTCCCAATCCCAAAATAAACAGGCGAGTCTCAGGTGGTTGTGGTGGCGAATGGAGAAAGAGAGTTTATTTCATGAATCAAGGGCATTATAAACCTTTGGGCAGCGAAAGAGGTTTTGGAGGTAAATGTGTTTGATTCACTGGGTATGGTCCTATAATAAGAAAGGAAATGTAGTACCTAATTATCCCATGGATGGGGGGCAGGGGAAGAACTCCAGGTATGGTTAGATATGTGGACAAATGTCATTGGCTGAAAGCCAAGGCACAGACAGACCTCATTAGCATGGGGAAGTACTTCAAGAAATCTCCAGTAGGTTTCTTATCAGGAAAGGATTGGGCCTGTAACTTCCCTGAGGGCTACATGACACTCCTTAGAGGATCTGTGGTTTCCCCAGATCAATCAGAGGAAAGGATTCCACTGAAAAAAAGGGAGTCCATTATTGAGCTCAGGGGCTTTCTGGTGATGCCAGACTTCAACCTTAACAGCAGAAATTCCCCACAGCTGACCTGTAACTCACTTTGTAGTCCAGGCTGGCCTCAAACTCACAGACATCTACTTGCCTCTGCCTCCTGAGTGCTAGAATTAAAAATGTGTACCACCATGCTTTAAAAAGTAATATGTTTTAACACTGGGGCTGTAGAGATGGCTCAGTGGGCGCTGGCCATGCAAATATGAAGACTGGAATGTGGCTATCCAGAATCCATGTAAGTGACAGGTGGACTTGGTGGCCTTCCTGTCATCCCAGCACTCAGGATGTGGACACAGGGGAAGTCCTGGCCTAGAAGAACAGTACCCTGTGCTCAAATGAGATTCTGTCTCAAACGTGAACAGTGGAGAATGAAAGAAAAATATACCAGCTATCAACTTTTAGCCTGCAAACACATGTAAAACTGCATACAGGAAGACTTGTACATACATACCATACACAAACTTTCAAAAAATAAAGACATATTATTTTAAAATTAGAAAAAAAAAATGAAATCGCCACTTGGCAGGTCGAAAGGAAACTCCATTTCTCCAAATTCTGGCAGTTTGAAAAAAGCCAGCATTTCTCGGAAACTTGTGAAGCAGGTTGGCCTCTACCAAAAGGAGCATTTCCCTTTTTATTGGCAGAAAGGACTAATGGCTATCTGTGGCACCTGTTAGCACACCAAAGCACACGTTAGCCTCCTGATCTTTCAGTATCACAGGCATCTGTTACACATACTAGCATTCAAGCTTTTCTCCCTATCCTAAATTCTTTCCAGGTCACAGGCTTCCCTCCTCCAGCTACCCACTCTCCTTATAACCCTGCTATTTTGGCCATTTCTGTCTCTCTGTCTCTCTCTGTCTCTCTCTGTCTCTCTCTCTCTCTCTGTCTCTCTCTCTCTGTCTCTCTCTCTCTCTCTCTCTCTCTCTCTCTCTCTCTCTCTCTCTCTCTCTCTCTCTCTCTCTCTCTCTCTCTCTCTCTGTCTCTCTCTCTCTCTCTCTCTCTCTCTCTCTCTCTCTCTCCTCACCCTCTCTCTGCCCGTTCCATCTGATCCTACTTCCCATGGCCATGTTCAGTCTATTTCTCTCTCTGCTCTGGACTCTTCCAGATGCCTTTGGGTGTTTGCTCCTTCATAAAACCTTCCCCTTAACCATGCCTTGAAGCAGTCATGTTATCAGTTTACACATAACTATTGCTTGCAGCTAGTATGTCTTTTTGTTGCTGTTGTTGTTGTTAAGACAGAGTTTCTCTGTGTAGTCTGGCTGTCCTTGAACTCACTCTGTACACCAGGCTGTCCTTGAACTCAGAGATCTACCTGCCTCTGCTTCCCAAGTGCTAGAATTAAAGATGTGTGCCACCATGCCCAGCTAACACTAAACCAGTATTTTTAAAAATATATTATTTATTTTTAGTTTGGCATGGTGGCACATGCCTTTAATCCCAGCACTTGGGAGGCAGAGGCAGGTGGATCTCTGTGAGTTTGAGGCCAGCCTGGTCTACAAAGCAGGTCCAAGACAGCCAGGGCTCTGTTACACAGAGACACCCTGTCTCAAAATACTGAGAGAGACTGAGAGAGAGAGAGAGAGAATTTATTTTTGTAAAAATTTCCTGAATTTATATATTTGCATTATGTGTGTGCCTAATGCCTTTTGAGGCCATAAGAGGGCACTGGATGCCCTAGAACTGGAGTTACTGACAGTTGTGAGCTACCATGGGGGTGCTGGGAACAAATTCTCTGCAAGAACAGCAGGTGCTCTTAACCACTAAGCTGTCTTTCTAGTCCTTCAAGGAAAAGTTGTAGCCATCAGAATCTCATGGCTGTACTCTTAGGTATTGCCAAGTATGCATGGCATAAACAGTTCTAAGTGGGTATGATAATGCATTCCTGTGATCCCAGCACTTAGGAGGCAGAAGCAGGAGGACTGTGAGTTCAAGGCCAATCTGATTTACACAGTGAATTCCAGGCCAGCCTGGGTGACACAATGA
Source organism: Lophiomys imhausi (assembly GCA_907164525.1). NCBI lineage: Eukaryota > Metazoa > Chordata > Mammalia > Rodentia > Muridae > Lophiomys > Lophiomys imhausi. Next base: position 5,794,516 of record CAJQZJ010033049.1, read on the forward strand.
GATCATAAATAAACACACACACACACACACACACATAAACAAGGAATGAGTAAATTAACTATTACTGTTTGTGGTTTGATTATCTAATCACTTAGGTGATGGTATCAATTAAAATAAGGGAACTATGGGAACTGATTATATCATGAAGGCTTTACCCTCATGAATGGGATAGGATTAGTGTCCTTTAAAAAAGGCCCCAGGTTGGGGGAGAGGGCATGGAATGTAGCAACAGTGGTAGAGATTTTGCCTAGCACAAAATTCTGGGTTTGATCCCAGCACAACAACATAAATAGATAGATCGATAAAAATAAAAGGCTTAGCCCACAGCCTTTTGTTGTAGCACTGAAAGGGCTGAATCATGTCAGTCTCCATAAAAATTCTCTTAAGGTTCAGAATAGGCTAGGTAAGTAGCCAAAGGCCAGAGCTAGAGAGATGGCTCAGCAGTTAAGAGCACTGGCTGATCTTCCAAAGTACCCGGGTTCAAATCCCAGCATCCACATGGCAGTTCACAGCTGTCTGTAATTGCTGGGCATAGTGACACAGCAATCAGGAGGCAGAGGCAGGTGGATCTCTGTGGAGTTAAGGCTAGCCTGGTCTACATAGTGAGTTCAGCCAGAGATAAACAGAGAAACCCTGTCTCAAAAAAAAAAAAAAAAAAAAGCCAAAGGCCATCTAGCTAGAAAATAGCAGAGTCAGGACTCAAAACTAGAGTTCTTTCCACTGCCCCATGATGCCACCTATAAGTTCAATTCATATTCTGAGGTCTGTGCTAAGAGCTGTGTAGGAGAATAAATCGATAAGAGCCAGTCCTGTCCTGCAGGAGTTCACATCAGAAAAGTCTAAGAGCAGCCCATTTGCCGAGACTAAAAGGACAGCTTAGGACAGAAACAGAGGAGATGGCATACGCTTCGGCGCCAAATGCGCAGCTCCAATTGCGTGGGCAGAGAGATGCACTTTAGGCTGAACTCAACAGTCTGGGAAATCCTAAGAGACCAGGCAGAGCCCATTGGGATGCACTCTGTGCATGTGAATCATCCCAGGGCCACTTCGGATTCAGGCTCTTGCCAGTGTGTTGCAACGGTTTTAAATCCCAGTCCAGCGGCCTGCATTCCAGTGTTTGTCATGGGATTGTTTGAAAGTTTATGTGTGATAAAAAAGCAATTCAGACTGACCTCAACCAAACAGAGCTGTGCTCTGACTCACACAGACTGAAAGTCTAGTTGTTAGTGGCCTTTAGGCATGGCTGGATCCCTCAAGGCTCCTAGCATATTTTTGGGACTTGGTGTATCCCTTTGCCTCTGCTTTGCTCTTGAGCAAGTTTTGTTCCCTGGTGACAGATCCTTGCTATTCAAGACTGATAGCCTCTTAGGATTAAGTCTAAAGGAAAAGAGTTTGATTTCCCTCCCCCCTCCTTCCCCCCCAAAAAAAATTATTTTGGAAAGAGACCTGGGACTTATTCTTGGCCATCACTTTTGAGCTAGCTAGAATCTGAAGTGAAGTTCTGGGTCTATGTGGCATACACATTCCAGCTCTGGCCAGATCTGTATAGCTACTCTCCCTTTCTAAGCTCTGGTGACTTTTGTTGAGAGACAGTGTTGAAGGGCAATACCAATGAAGGGACTTCTCAAAGAAAAGAGTTCTCAGCCTGACATCTCTACCGAGAGATGGGATTAATATCCTTTAAAAGAGGCCCAGAAGCTGGGCGGTGGTGGCGCACGCCTTTAATCCCAGCACTTGGGAGGCAGAGGCAGGCGGATCTTTGTGAGTTCGAGGCCAGCCTGGTCTATAAAACAAGTCCAGGACAGCCAGAGATATTCAGAGAAACCCTGTCTCGAAAAAAACCAAAAAAAAAAAAAAAGAGGCCCAGAGTTGGAGCAGAGGGCAGAAACCTCCCTAGCTTAGTTTGAGTCTCATCCATTCCAGACACAAAGTATCAAAAACTAGCCACTACAAGCAAAAGACATTAGTGGCTCTGGGTTCCAGAGGCTGCACACCTTATGGGAAACCAGAAATAGAAAAGAAGAGACCAGGGACCAAGTATAACCCCCAAAGGTCCAACCTAAATGACCAGCTTCCTCCAACTAGGCCCCCCACCAAAGTTTCCAGAACTTTCCAAAATACCACCAGCAATGGTTGCCATTTTATATTCAAGTAAGTAAAGATGACGATCCTCTTTATGTGCAAGATCCCTGTCTCTGTGACTTAACAGCTGCCCAAAGATGCCACTGCTTGCTTGCTTTTGACTGGTGCCTGTATACCTCAGGCCGACCTTGAACTTAGCACAAGTTGAGCTTGAATCCAGGGCAAGCACTCCACTAATTGAGTCCCCTTCTCCTTTTAGTGTTGTGCAAATTTGCCTCAACATATGAGTTTTAGAGAGACACAAACACTCAGACCACAGCAACAATGTAGCTCTCACAAGACCTCTTGTAGATATGTCTTGTTTTCCTTCAAACTGAATTTAAGTCTCTCTTGCACAAAAATCGGGACAGAGGGTTTATTGGTAGCTCACATTGTAGAGTGCTTGCCTAGCATGCACGAAAGCCCTGAGGTCAACACCCCGTACTCCAGAAACCTGGAATGGTAGCCCAAACCCTGGAATCCCAGCACTTGGATGGTAGGGGCAGGCAGACCAGTTCAGGCATATCCTCAGCTACATAGAGGGTTTGAGGCCAGCCTAGAATGCGTGAGATCCTGTCTCAAAAGAAAAAGAAGAGGGAGATGGCAAAGCAGGGAGACACTCTTGGGCTGACCGGCAACAGTTAGAGGACTGTCCCCGCTGACTGTCCCCGCTCCCGAGTGCTTCCTGCCACCACTTGCTGCTGCAAAACCTAAGAGAAAGGAAGGCTGCTGAGACCAGTCCTGGAAGAGTGTCTCCTCACCCATTCACAATTTCCACCCAGGTGGAGCCAAAGGACCTGCAGCCAGCTGATTGGTGACAGCTGGAGTCAAAAGAAAAATGGCAAACTTTGGTATCATATTCCCAATGAAGCCTACTCCACAGAATCCTCGGAATTATAATAAAAAGATCAATGACCCTAGGAGAAAAAACTAGTCTCTAAGGAGAAATTCTCCTATGAAAATATGTCAAGGTCATTCATAATCAGAGAAATGCCACAGTAAGAGGCTATTTTTACTTACTGGGAAAAAAATAAATGCCAAAAGTTAGACAATTTGTCAATATTTATACATTTCAAAAATAGAGAATCTGCCCTGATCCCCTCAGGACCTACCTTAGCTTCCTTCTAATCTCCACAAGTGAACTTCTAGAAAGAACTACATGGTATCCCTGTGGTATTTTCCTATCATTAGGAAGTAAATGCAGAAATTATTCTTGTTACCAATCTTCCATATTAGTCAGTTTTGCTTCACTGTAATGAAATATCTGATATAAAGAGAGAAGGTTGTCTCAAAGAAACCCAGGACAAATGGCTAACTGAGGTGCCTATTTATTTAACATGTCAAAGCAGACTCTGGCTGCCGGTGCCCTCAGTCCCTACTCGGGAGACCTGTTACAGAGTCATCCTTGCTGGTATACTTCGCCCCCTACCCTGAACCTCTCCAGTCTCAGTTTCCCTCCCCTTCCTGCAGCTTCTCTGACTCCTATATGACCCAGCCATTTTAGCTATGTACCTTCTTGGTCTCTCGGTTCCCAAGTGCTCTCTCTCTCTCTCTCTCTCTCCCTCTCTCTCTCTCTCTCTCTCTCTCTCTCTCTCTCTTTCTCTCTCTCTATAAGTGGTCTCTCTTCTTGCCCTCTTCCCCCGTGGCCTGGTTCAGTCTGCTAGACACCTTCAGTCTGGACGCTTCCAGATGTCTCTGGCTGTTTTCTCCCTCATAACTGCAATGAGCCTTTCCTTCAGATATACCTAGGGACTGTCATGTCCTCATTTTTTTCATCCATCTGATGCTGAAACCCGGGAGCGGCATATATGAGCTCCCTTCCAAGGAACTTGGCCTCTGTAAACCAAGCTGCTGATCTGACTCCGCTAAGGTATGTATGGATCATTTTTTCCGTTGGCTTCTGCCACCTACCAAATTTCACTACAAATTCTAGAGTCTGCCTCTTTAGCTGCTTCTCTACGCTGGCTCCTGCAGCCTGCTACGCCTCCAGGACACTTGTCCTCTGCTCCTGGAGCCTACTGCACCCTACCTGGGAACATCTCTTCACCTCTCTGGCCTGCTATGCCCACGTGGGCAACTCTCTACTAAAGACACTCACCCCCTCCCTTTTCCCAAAAGCCTCTCCCAGTCCACCTCTTCAGCTGCTCTCTCCCTTCTTCCTCTGCTGCATAAGTGTCACCTGCTTTTTCTGTTACTACAAAAGCCACACTAGTGTGTTAGAAAGCTCCTCTCGCCCTGCTGGGCCCCCCTCTCACGTGGGAAGGGATGCCTCTCCTCAATAATTTGGAACACTTCTCTATGACAAGTCTCTCAATTCAACTGTGGATGCCCTGGATTGAAATTCTTGTTACCATGACATTTAGCCCTCCTCTGCTTCCTTTGTTCCCTCTGCTCTTCCTGGAACTTATACACACACACACACACACACACACACACACACACACACACACACAGGCAATCTGCTAAGTCTCACAGCTTTCCTTAAGCCCTCCTGGGCCTGCAACCCTTTCTTTGCCTCCCTTGGAGCTATCTGCTCTCTCTCTCTACTTATGCCTTCTTGGGCCTCTCCACCCCCTAGGAGCTGTCTGCTAGATCCTGCAGCTTCCTTAAGCCTCCCCCCACCCTGTGACCCTGCTCCTTTGGTCCCTCTGCTCCCTCCTAGAAGTAGTACAGCTTCTTTATACCCTCCTGAGCCTATACTGCAACCCTTTCCTTGATTTCCCTCTCAGAGTTTTGCAGCTCTCTCCTGGAGTTCTCTCTGCTCCCCTCTGTAGCTGCCTGCTCTGTCCCACCACCCCCTCTAGGAATCCTCTCTTGGCTGGAGCTCCTATGCTTTGTGACCCTGTCCCCTCTTAGCTCCCTCCTGAAAGTCCTGCAGTTTCTCTATGACCATCTAGGCTTCTCTATCCCTCTCTTCTCCATCCCTCTCTTCTCTATCCCTCTCAGCTCCCTTTTGATGTTTACAGGGACCCTCCTTCCAGCAGAGTTCATTTTGCAACCCTTTCTCTCTTCCTCCACCAACTCAGATTTTATTAAAACCTGTCTTACTGTGAATGACTTGATCTCAGTACAACTAAATGGCCAAAGATAGGCATACTTGATATCGTATGCTAACAACCTCTGCCACTGCACAAACAAATGATCCAAAGCCTCTTTTTTTTTTTTTTCTGTTTTTGTTTTTTTGGTTTTTCAAGACAGGGTTTCTCTATGTATCCTTAGCTGTCCTAGATTCACTTTGTAGACCAGGTTGGCCTTTTGAGATCCTGTTTGCCTCTGCCTCCCGGGTGCTGAGATTAAAGGCGTGTGCCACACCCGGCCATTACAGACAACTCTGAACTGCCATGTGGTGCTGGGATTTGAACCTGGGTCCTTTGGAAGAACAGCCAGTGCTCTTAACCACTGAGCCATGTCTCCAGCCCTGTTTTTGTTTTCTGAAACAGGGTTTCTCTGTGTAACAATTCTGGCTGTCCTGGACTGGCTTTGTAGACCAAGCTGGCCTCAAACTCACAGAGATTGACTTCCCTCTGCCTCCCAAGTGCCGGGATTAAAGGCGTGTACCACCACGCCAGACTGATCCAAATCTCTTACATCTAAACTTTCTCTGCTCTACACTTTCAAAAGTCTCTTATCTCTAAGATTTTTCTCCTTTCCACTTAATGTGTGTGTGTGGGGGGGGTTGTTTGCTTTTCCTGTTTTAAACATAATATTTTTATTTATTGATTATTTGGGAATCTCACATCATACACCCCGATCATGCTCATCTCTTAGTCCTCCCATGTCTACTCCCTCCCCTATGACCTCCCTAAAAAAAATAGGATGAAAGGAAACAAATCCATTTTGTGTTGTCCATAAACTCACTGGAGCATGGTCACTCTCCTAGTGGCCATCCCCAAAAGGAAGCTGAGTGCGGAGTTCCTTCTCCACCTGCATCTCCCCCAGAAACCATCAGCTGTGAAGAGCTCCACTTCAGCATCTCCAGCACAATTTTTTAAAAAGTCCTTGATGGCTTCCTCTCTAGGCTGTCACTTTTGGGTGTGGAGGTAGGAGTCAGGGAAACCTTTTATGTTACTGTTTCTCAACTGTATGTCTACAGTCATCCATGCCACTGCAAAAGTAGCTTCCTTGCCCTTGACAGTCAGCTGGAGCCTGGATCCTAGGCTTCCAAGTGGTTTCTGACAGCACCACAGACCACGAATATCCACTTGATCTCCACACACAACATGCACCAAGGACCTCTGCCTGGTTTCCTGTGGTAGCATGGTTTGCAGACATCAATATGATCTTCTGCCAAAGCACAGGCCACTGACCGACGTGCCCTCTGGGAAAAGTTTGGGCCATGGAGGTCTTTCAAGGAGGCCCAATCCAGTAAACAGACCGTTCATCTCGGACATCCTGTCGCTGCTCAGCACCAGGGTGATCATGTGGCTGAGTCCACACAAGCTCCCGGCTGTTGTTGCCCTCCATGCTGGGGACCCTACTGAGTAACGACCTGTTCTTCCAACAATCACAGCCCTCCCCTCACACCACAGCTGTGGCATCCCCAGTTCCACGTGCCCTGCTCCTCTCTGTCTTTCCTGCCTCTCCATCGCACGTTCATTCGAGGCATTAGAAGTTGCAATAAGTCACACAGTACATCCCCTTTTGCCCAATCAGCAAACGTTCATTGAGATGAGTTGCTGATCTGGTTCCAGGCCTCTGGCTTTGGCTAAACCATCGATACTGGGCCCTCGCTGAGAGGCCTCTCAGTTTTCCTGCTGCTACCCTGAGTCATGGAGATCCTGTAGCTATGGTTGCACAGGACTGGCCCCTTTACCCTCTACAGCAGCTCATAGATGGGGTAGATGTTGGGGTGGGGCAACTCAAAGCCCTGGATCTGGGCACGGGTGTTGGCTGAGTTGGTCAGCCTGTGCTTCTGCCAACCCTCCCACTGTGTGGCAACTGGCAAGAGGCAGGGCCCACTCTTCTTCACCCACCTACTCTCTCTCTCTCTCTCTCTCTCTCTCTCTCTCTTCTTAGGTTTTTTTTAGACAGGGTTTCCCTGTGTAGAATTCACTTTGTAGGCCAAACTGGCCTTGAACTCACAGAGATCCACCTGCCTCAGCCTCCCATGTGCTGGGATTAAAGGTGTGTGCCACCGTGACTGGCCTAGATCTATTTTTTAAACAAGTGTTGAATCCAAGTTATATATACAGTATATTCTAAACAAGAGTTAAATCACATATATAGTATGTTGTAGCAAATTAAGATTACCCATGTTGCCAGGCAGTGGTGGTACATACCTTTAATACCAGCACTTGGCAGGCAGAGGCAGGTGGATCACTGTAAGTTTGAGGCCAGCCTGGTCTGTGAGACAAGTCCAGGACGGCCAGGGCTAACCAAAGAAACCCTATCTCAACCCCCCCCCCAAAAAAAAAAAAAAACCCAACCAACCAAACAAAAACAAACAAAAAAAGATTATTCATGTATGGATTTTTAAACTATGCAACTTTTGTTATAAATTTTAAGCTAAATTTTGTTATGAATTTTTAACCACACCCAGTGAATTACAGCCTGATCTACAGAATGAATTCCAGGGCAGCCAGGGCTACACAGAGAAACCCTGTCTTGAAAAACCAAAAAAAAAAAAAAAATCTGCTAGAAAAACAGATATTTTAAATAGCAACCATGTGACTTGCCTCTGTCTTGGCTGATGGCCTCATTAAGATGCAAGCTAACATGTGTCTGGCAGCCATCTTTACTATGGTTAAAAAAAGGATACATAAGCCGGGTGGTGGTGGCGCACGCCTTTAATCCCAGCACTTGGGAGGCAGAAGCAGGCAGATCTCTGTGAGTTCGAGGCCAGCCTGGTCTACAAAAGTGAGTCCAGGACAGCCAGAGCTGTTATACAGAGAAACCCTGTCTCAAAAAACCAAAAAAAAAAAAAAAAAAAAAGGATACATGCAGGCTAGAGAGATGGCTCAGAGGTTAAGAGCACTGGTTGCTCTTCCAGAGGTCCTGAGTTCAATTCCCAGCAACCACAAGGTGGCTCACAATCATCTGTAATGGGATCTGGTGCCCTCTTCTGGCCTGCAGGCATACATGCAGATAGAACATTGTATACATAATAAATAAAATCTTTAAAAAAAATGTAAATCTAGCCTCTTTGTTTTTGCCACCTTTGTTAAACTTTAACTATTTGGATAAACTGAGTCTTACAAGAAACTTGATATTCTGTAATGGTGCACTATTAAAAAAAAAAAAAAAAAAGGATCAAAAGTCTCCAGTCTCCCTGTGGACTGCATTTATAGTTTAAAGTTTACTGCATTGATGGTCAAAGTTTTATTTTGATGATCTTCAATTAAATTTTCAACTCAAATTTTTAAGGCTCAAACTTAAGAGGGATAAAGCTGTGAAATCTTAATCTTATAAAAGCTACTAATGTGTTGCAAACTATTAGAGATAATTAAGACAGACATGCAAGTCAATGCTCAGTCACTTTATAAATGATCGAATCCCCCAATATGCTGAGAACTAAGCTCATAGTCATGCAAAGTACATGCAATTCATTTACAGTGACAAGCTTTATTTAGCCTCCTTTATGTGTTTTCAAGGTTAAGCCTACAGCAAGTAACAAAAAAAAGCAAATAAAGTTTGTTTAAAGTCAGGTATACTTATATTTTTGGTTGTGAGCCTACCCTTTAATGGCTGAACCATCTATCCAGCCCTAAAATCATGTATACTTAATAGATAATGGTCTTTAAATTTTTCAGAGATCTGCTGAATATCTCTGAAAATAAATGCTGAATGGCATTTAAATTATTTAATTAAAAAAGGTGGGCCTGGAGTGATGGCCCAGTTGCTAAGAGCACTGGCTGCTCTTCCAGAGGACCTGGGTTCAAATCCCAGCACCCACATGGCAGCTCACAACTGTCTGTAACTCCAGTTCCAGGGGATTCAATACCCACATGCAGATATACATACAGGCAAAACACCATGTACATGAAATATAAATAAACACATTAAAAAAATTTTTTTTTGTTTTTCGAGACAGGGTTTCTCTGTGTAACAGCCTGGCTGTCTTGGACTCACTTTGTAGACCAGGCTGGCCTCGAACTCACAGAGATCCTCCTGCCTCTGCCTCCCAAGTGCTGGGATTAAAGGCCACCACCGCCCGGCTATAAAAAAAATATTTTTAAAAAAAGCTTCCCATGATATATAGAAATTCCAGCTCCTAGAGGCAATCCTAAGGTCTCCAAAGAAGACAACGGGGCAGATAACTCCACCTGGAATGTGGTAGCACTAACCACTGGGCAGAGTGGCCCATATGTGTCCTGCACCCAGGGCCCTGCCCACACTGTGGACTCTGTTGGATTGACTGCTCTACTCTTGCTTGCCGCAGCAGGTCAGCTTTCCCAAGTTCCTTCTCCATAGGAAAACCTCTCAGAACTTCTGGGTCTGGCAGCCAAAGGTCTATGTGACAACTGTCCTATATGACAGCTAAAGACCAACTACTCTGTCCCCAACGAAGCCACTGAGGCCACCATGAGAGCCTAGGGTAACAGTCTAGGTAGTGGGGAAGTCTCTGTCATTCTTATTGATTCAGAGACCATTTGGATTATACTTCCTGCTCTAATTTATCCTTCTCAGATCTCTGATAATGTTGTTGAGAGCAGCAAGGAAACCAGCTGCAGCTGCCTGGTCAGTCATTTACATATGTAAAATCAGACCACACTTTTCTAGAGCTACTAGGTCTCCTACTGAGAAAGGCAGACACAGACACACTTTGCTTAGCTGGCAGACTTCACTCTGAAACAAAACAACCTCCCAAAACAGGTTTCAATATAATTTTTTACTGTTCCTTTATTTAAGGGAACTTGCTTTGCAATGATTGCTCTCAGTAATCAACCACTTGTGTCTCATAGAAAATAAATATGATTCAAAGCCATGTGTCCACTGCTCTTCCTACAATGTAGATTTCAGTACAGATTACAAGCAGTGGTAACGATAACGTATCTAAAACTTTTATCTGTCTTGTAAACTTAAGAAAATTCACGTAAGCTTCAGGGGGTCGATTTGGATCCACATCTCCTAAATCAAACAGACTCCTGATAAGTACTCCTGTCAACAGCTTAAGTTTCCCCACTTAAGCCTACACCTGAGGATGAGTTCCCTGTTCCCCTGGTCTTGGAACTCCTCTCCTCCCCCAGCAACCAAGACCATGGTCCTAGAAGTTTCAAAGGTAAAATATTTCCCGTAAACTCCTTAACTTTCCTTCTGTCCCTACTCTATATCTGTCCCAGCAGGTTTCCAACCAACTGCAGACTGCCCTGAAACTGCCTGCAACATGGCAGCTCCAAGCATTCCTTGGAACCTGAATCCCAGATAGCTTCAAAGCAACCTGCATTTCCCTAGTCCCAGGTGGTCCTGCAGAACTTGAACAGTGAGTGAAACAGATGTCTCCCAGTCTACACTCCTCTTCCTTCCAGTCCTTTGACCATCATTCCAGCCTTCCTGAACCCTCCCCTCAGATCAACACCCCAATTTTGGCAGGAAGTAACTACACAAGAGATGTCACCTGTAGAAAAATGGCTAATTAAATTATTACATAGTATTTATATTACTGTTAATTGATTTGGTGGCTGTTAGTCCTTAACCCACCATTATAAATGAATACACATAGACACAGGATGGATTTTAACAAACCTTGGCCTGAATTGTGCAATCCTAGCCCATCTAAGCTAGCTCATAATTCTGTTACCCAAATATGACCCCATATATACATATGTCCCTTTGGACTGCTATTCTCCATGCTAGGCTGATGTTCCAGGCTATGTGGAATGATCTTCTTTAATCTATCCCATGGTGTGTGTCCTCCTTCTTCCTTCTCTTGGCTTCTCCTGGAGGCTTCTTCTTCCCTAGATGCTCTCTCTCTCTCTCAGAAACCCATGCACCTTAGTCCCACCTATCTCTGTCTTTTCTCAATCTCAGGCCTCAGCATTTTATTCAACCAATCAGAGACAATGTAAGTAACGGACAGCAAGCAAGACCAATTAACATTTAGAATGCTTAACACCACCCCATCAATTCCCTCCTTTTGTCTAATAAAAAGGCTAAATTTTTTAACTCATATAGTAAAAACAATAAGAACAAATATGAAACAATCAAGAAAACCATATATAAAAGTTACACACATAATGTTTAGCCTATTTGTATTAGGCAATCTTGAAGAAGAAAACAATCATCTATCTATCTTGGTGTGTCTAAAGTTCTGAACCTAAATAATTTCTATTATATCCTATATTTATAAACCTAAAGATTTCATTTAGACTTGAAAATGTTTTTAAATCCTAAGCAACTCAAATCAATTGAAATTTTATAACTATTATGCCTTCAGCCACATCAGAGACATAAGAAAGGATAAAGTTATTATTTGAGTGAGTAGGAAGTATACAAGAGCAGCTTCCAGAATGGAAAAATGACAATTTGCTGCCTAGACAGTCCCAAATATCTCTCGATATCATTGGAGCATCATCTTCAGCCCTCTGGCCAAGCATATCTCACAGACATAATTGTGCAGCAGGAAATAAGAAGGATTTGCCCACTCTGTCTCTGCAGAATCAGGACATCGACTTACCTGCATTTAAGCTCTGGACTTACAGACCATCTTTGGACTGTATATAGTCTGTTAAGAGAGCAGGGGCATTTTTGCCCAGTAGGAATCATCTCCTGATGAAGACTTCTTTTTGATGTTCAGCTTTCCTGAACCCCCCCAGAACAACACCCCAATTTTTGCAGGAAGTAACTACACAAGAGATGTCACCCCTTTATCATCAACAAAACACTGGAATGGCTAGTCTGAAGCTCAGTACAAATGGCTAACTCAGGTGTCTGTCTACCTAACATACCAAAGCAGACTCTGGCCACAACCTCCTTCAGTCCCTATTCGTAGGTACTTATTGCAGAGTTATCTTGTCTGGAGGACACTGGCCCTGACCCTCAACCTCTCCAGCCCCTGAGCTTTACTTCCCTTCCCTCAGCTTCCGTGACTCCTATATAACCCAGTCATTTTGGCTACATGCCCTCTAGGTCTCTTGGTTTTCTTGGTTCCCAGATGCTCTCTCAACTCCCTCTCTCTTCTCTCGCTCTGACTCCTCACCCCCACCCTCACCCCACAGCCCAGTTCAGTTCACTGGCCATGTTCAGTCCAGACCTTCCAGACACCTCTGTCTGTTCTCTCCCATGTATCTACAATAAACCTCCTCAACCATACCTAGGAGCTCTCATGTCCTCCTCTTTTTTTCAAAGGTTCTTTTGGCTCAGTGATTTAGAGGGGCTGGTCAGTTACCACATTGGCACCAAGCCGCTACTCATGTCTTGTACTGGTAGAGAGCTTGCTCAGCATGTGCAAGTTCCTAGTTTCAACGCCCAGTACCACAAAACAAAGCACATAGAAAACAAAATAAACAAACAACAGGAACAAAAAACCCTGCTCTTTTCAGCCAGGGAGCAAAAAGAGGAGGGTCCAGGGTCCTAGATCCCTTCAAAAGCAACCCTCTTTCCCCTAAGGACTTTCCGCAAGGCCTCGCCTCTCTAAGACTCTACCTCCTCGGAAAGGACTCAATTGGACACTATGCTGCTGCTCAGCTGAAGGAAGTGAACAGCAGCTACTTTGTTGCCTGAGGGAAGAAGCTTCCAGCCAAAGGCACAGGAAGTGTGAAGATACTTGAGAACCGAGAACAGCTGCCTGTATCTTTCCCACATGCCTCCCGGCTGTTTCTGTTTCTTTTGAAACTTCCAGTTCGTGATCTGTGGTTTGTAGTCATTGTCCTTGTAAGAGCTAATTTTATATTGCAGACAGGGCTCTTTGTGTTACATGCTTTAAAAATAGTTTACCACTTGTTTTGATTTTGTTTCTAGGACCTATTACTTTATAGACTTTTTTTTTCCAGTACTAGATACCAAACCCAAAGCCTGTACTCTTCTTTAAATTTTTGATAGTCAAATTTATGATTTACCAGGTTGGTTACTGACCTAGAAAACCTCCCTTGTGAATGTTTTGACATTTTTGCTTGTTTTGTTTTATAGAGACAGGATCGCAACTTGTCACCTGGGGCAGGCCTTGAACTCATGACCCTCTTGCCTCTGTCTCAAGAATGCTGAGATTAAAGATGTTTGCCTTCATGCCTGTCTCATTATTCTTTTTTAAAAATTCATTCATATTTCATTCTAATTATTTTATGGTTTTATTTTTAACTTTGAAATTTTTTGATCCATCTGTTGTTTCCTACGCTTTAAACAGTTAGGCATCTGGTCAGTAAGAATCTAGATTTATATCTTTATTAAGACTGTGAAACAGCCCACTTTCGTACTTATCTGAACTCTTTGGCTCAAACCTACTCACATCCATCTGAGTTTATAAGTGTTATAGCTCTGAGGGGAAAGACAAGTGTCAGAGCTCTGGGAAGCTTCCCCAGTGCAAGTGTTGCAGTGCTGAAATGAAAGGTATCCTGGCAGTCCAGAGCCAAGGAATACCACAAAATCACACTGCACAACAAACCTCAGACAGGAGATTTATTGGGAAAGACACAAGAGGGTGGCTGCCTGTGCTTGAGTGAGAAGGAAGCTGCAAAGAACCAAGCCTTGAGGGGCTTACAGAGAGGACAGAGGCTTCCAGCTCTAGGCCACAGAAATGCTTTGAGATGGCTGGAGAAGGGGGACTTCAGCCCTCCCACAGCTTTCTCAACTCCCTCAAGCGTGCAATCCAGAGATACACTGTAAATTCAACAGTGTGCTCACTCTCTGTTGCTGCTCACACCAAAGCCAGCACTCTTTTCCCTTTCCCGACCACATGGCTGTCTCCAGAACCTTCAGATTCTACAGAAAAATTCTAACACTGATCATAATGGGCTGGAAGGAGAGCTCAACAAGGCCAGCAATGGCTACTTTCTCTGGTGAGCTCTGTGCACAGTTCACCTGCCCACCAACCTTCTCCCTGAGTTCACCCCAATGTGCCCAACCAAAGGAATTCCTAGATTCCTTCCTGTTTCCTCCTCGCCAGTGTCGCCTAATCAGGGAAAAAAAAACAAAACAAAAAAACCTGGAGCAGGATCTTGTTGTCCTGCTTGCTTTTTTGTCAGTCTGACACAAGCTAGAGTTATCTGGGTAGAGGAACGTTAACTGGAAAAATGCCTCCGTCAGACTGGCGGAAAGGTAAGTCTGTAAGGTATTGTATTGTCTTGGTTGATGTGACAGGACCCAGTTCATTGGGGATGATACAACCCCTGGGCAGCTGGTGATACTTGATTGTATAAGCAAGCTGAGCCAGCCATGGGGGCGAACTCAGAGTCTGCTTCACTTCCCACCTCCCAGTTCCTGCTCAAGGTTTTTTGGTTGGTTAGTTTTTCAAGACAGGATTTTTCTCTGTGTATCAGTACAGATTGTCCTGTACTCAGTTTGTAGACAAGGCTGGCCTGGAACTCACAGAGATCTGCCTGTCTCTGCCTCCAGAGTGCTGGAATTAAAGATGTGCACCACCGCACCCAACCCTGTACAAGGTCTTTAAAGTCCTTTGTCCTCAAGTTGCTTTTGGCCATGCTGTTTTATCACAGCAATCAATAGCAAGCAAAGACACTCATGTTGTTAGGGACCAATCCTCCTGGGCTAGGAATCCAGTACTCTCTCTGAAGCCACCAAACTACTATGTTAGGGTGTCTGATACCACTGTCATCATTTGAATGGCTCCATCACAACACAAGCTCACAACTCTCTCTTGCTGTCACTGGGTTTGTTCTACCCAGGGAAGGGTTCCACTTATTTTCTGGAGATCCTCAAGGACAGACTTAGAGCTAGGAGATCCTTGGCCCAGGCAGCCCTTCTTATCACCTGCAGATGTGTAGAAGGTGGTGTGTTCTCTGTCTCTGTCCCTTGTTCTCTGCCAGGTGTTTGGGCATGGCTCTCCTTTCCTCAGATGTGTCTCACTCAGCATTATTCTTATCAGCAGAACCACCTTATCTGAGACTTCAAACCTCCTATCTAACCCCTTCTTGTCACACCTCCTTTAGCTCCCAGCATCATCAATTGTATTAAGTGATCCTGTCTATGATATGTCTTCTGCCACTAGACTCTAAGCTTCACAAGGGCAGGAATTCCAATCTGTTTGCTTCAGTGCCAAATCTTTTATTTCTGGAATGTGAGTGCTCATAGTAGCTACTACAAATATCTTTATTGCCAACTCAAAAGCTACAAAAAACTGAAGTTTGTTGAGAAAACACTTGGCTTTAGCAGCAGCCCTGGGTTTCCAAGTCCAGGTATTCTGTGGACTTAATGTAGACTGCACTGTGGTCATACAGTGCTGGTTTGTAACAGTAAATTTTTATTTTATAGGCAAGCATATATTTATTTATTTAATTTTTTTTTTGGTTTTTTCAAGACAGGGTTTCTCTGTATAACAGCTCTGGCTGTCCTGGACTCTCTTTGTAGACCAGGCTGTCCTTGAACTCACACAGATCCACCTGCCTCTGCCTCCAAGTGATGGGATTAAAGGCATGCGCCACCACCGCCCGGCCTGCATATATTTATTAATACTTAACAATTACCTAACAATTGCCTATAAAGTTCCTAAATCCTAAAACTCAAACCCTAACTCTAAATAAAACCTAGCACCTAAAACTTCTTAATACCTATAAAACAACCATTTTACATTAACCTAAAGTTTCTTTTTTTTTTTTTTTAGTTTAAGGTATTTATTTTTCCCCCCAACAGCTCTCCCTTTCAGTCCAAATAATGGTTCTTTTTCTTATAACTATAAATACAATACAAAACAACAGAAATAAATAGGCCACGATTATAAGAGTTATATGGCTTAGCATACATTCCCAATGTCCAGTCCATATGTATTTGGCACCTGACTTTAACATTCTACTATCTAACCATCTCCATGAGTTTAAAGTTCTATATCTAACTCAGCTTTCATACTAACTTGCCTCATAATTTTAAAAATATCTTCTTAGATCCTAACCTAAAGTTTCTTAAAAGGGTATTTTCCTCTGGGCATGAATCCTTATGAATGGCTGGTCTTTATCTAATCTTTCAGTCTTAAAGTCTCTGAATTTCGTTAGTCAGATCCTAAGACAGTTTATCAAGCAGGAATTTCCTTTGCTGTCTTAGAGTCCAATTATTTATCAGATGAAAAGTTTCTTAGGCTCACCATTCAGATGCTTCAGGCCTGCAAGGGTCTTGCTTCAGTGTTCTGTCCAATCCGAAGCCCCTGAGCTCCAAAGGGAGATAACTCCCCATCTAGACACTCCAGAATACCTGGGAGAATCTGTCCCCAGACCAGCAACAGGTCAATACAAGATGGTGAAGTCTCCTGGTGAGACTGTGATGTGAGTTTCTCTGCCAGACAAGGAGCAGGTGAGACAGGAGGAGGAGAGAGTCTGTCCACATAAATCTTGACTTAAATATCTTCACATAATGAATTGGCAACATGATTTTCCGCAGAAGCTTTCACGATTCTAAGTCATGCCCCTGGGCAAAGTCCCTCCATAGTTTTTCTTGCAGGGGGCCAAGAAGCAGGTGGTCCGGATATTGTGTGATCTGTTGTCATGGATCTCAGGACAGGCACCTCAGGGCATGTCCCCACCCAAAATCCTATGCTCAAAAAAGTCATCTGTCCTTGGTGGGCTCCCAAGGACATGTCATGTAGGATGTAAATCTTTTACCTTCAAGTCCAAACTTTTGCTATTCCAATATCCCTATGCTATTAAATGCTATCACTAACCCCACCACACTGGTTGCTGTACTATGTGATGAAGAAAGCTTGGATGGATCTGTAGGGAAGTAGTTAAATAAATTACAATGTTAAGCCTCCTGTAATAGTCCATAAATGAGTTAACACAGATCTGTATGTGCTTATATGGAATGACCTCAAGGATATTCGTAAGTGAAAAAGCAAGATGCCCCAGAGTGCTTTGGAAGTGTTTTCAAAAGAAATAAGTAAACACAGTGGCCAAGGCTGGATGTGCAGAGAAATGTTCTAGAAGACTCTACAGGACCCTGGAGTCTCTACCCAGAGCAAGATATTTCTATCCATTTTTTTTTTCGAGACAGGGTTTCTCTGTGTAACAGCTCTGGCTGTCCTGGACTCACTTTGTAGACCAGGCTGGCCTTGAACTCACAGAGATCTGCCTGCCTCTGCCGCCCATGTGCTGGGATTAAAGGCATGAGCCACCACCGCCCGGCTCTATCCATTTTTGTATTGTTAAAATTTAAAATCTTGCATGTGGTTTTCTCTTTTCAACAATATAAATTATTGTTGGACTGCCTCGACCCACCAACTCCCAATAATGACACAGAGACATTATTATTTATTATAGCTCAGGCCTTAGCTTAGGCTATTTCCCAACTAGCTTGTATAACTTAATTAACCGGTTTATTTTAGTCCAAGTTTGCCACATGGCCTGTTACCTCTCACTCAGTCCCAGTATGTCTGACTTTCTCTGTGTCTGCTGTTGAATCTTGTGCCTCTCAATTCTTCCCACAGTTCCTATCTTTGCGTGGAAATCCCACTTTTCCTCTTCTGCCTCAGATATTGGCCATCAGTCCAATCTGAAGGTGATGGAGAAAAATGTTTATATATTAAACCAATCAGAAGGTGATGGAGAAGAGTGTTTACAAAATACTGAGGCAGATGATGATCCATAAAAATATGAATACCAAAATCCAGCCAGTACTCAACTCTCTGCTGGCACAGAAGTCAACATTGAATAATACAAGAACAACCTTTACACAGTGCACAAAAAGACTACCCCAACAATAAATCTTCCAGAAAGTTTAAACAAAGCCTCAGGACTCACAAAAATAAAACAAAACAAAACAAAAACAGTCCTTCTCTACCACCATGTGCTTGAGTTCTTCTACTCTAAAGTCAGTGAACTCAACCCTCACTTCTGTCCCTGCTGTCTGCTGTTCTCTTTTTAAGTCAGGTTCTGACCTAGATGCCCAGGCCCCCAAGTGATGCACAGCACTGGAGGATGTTGATAATGGGTTCTGGGCTTGGGGTGTAGCTGAGTGGAGGAGCATTTGCCTAGCGTGCATGATGCCCCAGGTGTGATGGAAGTACACTCACCTCCCCCTCCCCCACTACAAAGCAGGGTCGGATTCAGCAGGTCTGGAGCAGCTTCCAAGATTCTACATTTCCAATACACTCTCGTGTGCTGCTGATGCTGCTGGTTTATGGACCACTCTCTGAATGACCAGATTAGAACTAAGATGCTAACACAGCTATTTCCCCATTTCTCTGGTTTTCATTTTCCTACTATAGAAAATGGAATCCTATTTCTCCTCTACCATTATCCCCCTCTCCCCAACACACAAATCCTATCCTTATTCTTCCAATGTTTTAAAAAAAATTTTCCCTCTGGTTTTTTGAGGCAGGGTCTCTGTGTGTAACATCCCTGGCTGTCCTGGACTTGCTTTGTAGACCAGGCTGGCCTCGAACTCACAGAGATTCACCACACCCAGCTATTCTTCCAATGTTTATATCCTTTTTGGTTCAACTAGTTTTTGGTGTTTATATTATTATACCTTTGCAGATAATATTCACACCTTTACCACATACTATGCTATGACTACATTTCCTTTCTTGTTCAACTTTTTAATTTTTTATTTTCCTTGAGTTATTATTGGACTTCCTCCTCCCCCCAACTTACCTTTATTAAAGCATTTACAAAATTTCCAGATAAAACTGAAAATCTCTGCTTAGTAGACCCAAATGCTCCAAAAAATCTACATAAAAGCTGAGTATGTAGTATACATCTTTAATCCTAGCACTAGCAGAGGCAGGCAGACCTCTATGAGTTTGAGGCCAGCTACACAACAACTTCCAACCATCTAAGGTTATGTAGCAAGACTTCGTATAAAAAAAAAAAACCCGAGCCGGGCGGTGGTAGCGCACGCCTTTAATCCCAGCACTTGGGAGGCAGAGGCAGGCGGATCTCTGCGAGTTCGAGGCCAGCGTGGTCTACAAAGTGAGGCCAGGACAGTCAAGGATACACAGAGAAACCCTGTCTCGAAAAACCAAAAAAAAAAAAAAAAAAACCCTACATATTAGAGCCTTGTCCAATAGGTCCAATATGGACTAGATAGTCCATAGAGCTCCATATACCTGGCAGGAGCAGATAGATGGGCTCAGACTTCATTCTGAGTTAGCATCCTCCTAACTGCTGCTTGTACCCTAGACTGCCTTTCTCCTTTCAGTAACACCCAACCTCTGTCCCAGATTTTTGCTGTACCTGTGGCTGTGTTAACGGGGAATTGATTTTTTTTAAGTCTCCTATAACAGAAAAATTTTATTTAAAACATTTATATTTATTAATATTTAACAAACACCTATATCCTATAACCTAACACCTATAAACACTTAATATCTAAGAACAGCTAACCAACTCTATCTTAATTTTCTTAAAAGGATATTAATATTCTTAGCGTAGTCTGGGTGGAAAAACTTGATTTTAGCAATCTGGTTACTGCAGTCCCAGTAGGCGGTCTTTTCAAAGCTTAGCATCCATTAGGCCTAACTTTGCCAATTTATATGGTCAGTTTATTTCAACCGTTAGATTGTGGTCGGCTCATGAGGCCAGCCTGTTTTAAACGCTAAATTTGAGGTCAGCTTCCTCCATCAGCTGAGACTCACTTCTATAGTCTCAGCACGTGAATGCCTCATCATGGCCTTTGAACTCCACCGGCCTTTTCTGCCAGCCTCATTAGGCTGACTTGGGCAAAAAGTCTCTCTCGGACTCTGCCTCTCAGTTTCTGACCATTGCAGCCTAAAGGCTGACGAATGGCATACCTTGGTTCACTTCTCCAGTGTGCATTGTCTTCTCATTCCATGAAGCCAAGAGGAAGAGAGTGCCACGTGGAGCTCTCTGGTTTATATACAGCACCGTCTAGTGATCCTTGGTGGTCTTGAGGGCCCACAAGGTCTCTCGCGATATCCAGCAGTCTCCGTGGCTTCCTGAGGCAACCAACATCATCTGTGGCTTGTGCGGTTTCTTAGCCACCCTCCTTCAACAAGGCATATCTTGTTTCTTGGAGCCATACCCTCAACTGGGCTCCGCCCATCTTGGCCCCAAGTCCAAGTGATGCCAAACTCCTCTTTATGTGCTACCTTCATCTGCATATTAATACACTAAAGAGAACTAAATTCTAACACAGTCTTCTTTGCAGCTAGCTGACAGAAACATTTGAAAGTACAGAGTACCCCTTGCACATCCCCCTGTCTTCTTTCTTTTTTTTTTTTTTTTTTTTGGTTTTTCGAGACAGGGTTTCTCTGTGTATCCTTGGCTGTCCTGGACTCATTTTGTAGACCAGGCTGGCCTCGAACTCACAAAGATCCGCCTGCCTCTGCCTCCCAAGTGCTGGGATTAAAGGCGTGCGCCACCACCGCCCGGCCCTGTCTTCTTTCTTAAGGACTAAAACAGGAACAAGGTGCCCTAAGGCAAGAGGACCACCAGCCTCTGTGCTGATGAGAAACAGAATCTGTCCAGTGATCAAGCCTGCAGCAGAGCTGGTTTGGGGTATAATTTTTTGTCTATGCAGGTACTTCCCAAGCTCCTAGGAAGACATTGGCAAAGCCACATTCTGTTACATTTTAAGTAAGGCCTCTTCCAGGAAGCTGACTTCCCATCTGCATTGCTGTCAGTCATCAGTCAGGCCTTTAGCAATCTGGACCTGGACTTTCTTTTTTATTGTTTTGTTGAACAAGGAATATTTAACCACTCTTACATAACACCACACACTGTTGAGACTGAGGTAGGAAAATCACAAGTTGGAGGCCAGCCTGGGCTACATAGTAACAATCTTCAGGTTAAGTGTACAGCCAGGGTCGGAGCCAGACACACACACACACACACACACACACACACACACACACACACACACA
>CAJQZJ010033049.1:5815565-5828524 GCA_907164525.1 Lophiomys imhausi
ACACACACACACACACACACACACACACACACACACACACACACACACAGAGGAGGGGGAGGGGAGAGGGAGGGAGGGAGAGAGAGAGAGAGAGAGAGAGAGAGAGAGAGAGAGAGTTGCAATAGTATTTGCCTCTCTTCCAACTATGAGCAAGATAGGTTCTGTCCCAGAGGATCACCTGGATTTTAGAGAGCTTTGAGTACACCTGACAGAAAGGTGTTCTGCCTGAGCCTCCAAGGTCCCCAGTGGAGGGAGGGTAATGAGATTTGTATCGGGTCAGTTGCTGTGTGTTCGCAGCAACCTAAGTTTACCATATTTTGGCTAATATAATTTTCTCAGTGATCCCGCAAGGTAGGGATTGGAAAAAGCCTCAGTGGCTTTTTCCTGACAAGCATCCATGGTGGATAGGATGGGGAAATCAAGCTAAGCATGAAAATGAGGGAGGGATTCTATATGGGTCACAAATAACCGTGAATAAAGGCTCATTCAGCCTTCTGCACACAAGAGAATCAAAACGGAAGCTGGTGGGGGTGAGGGACTGCTGGGGAGGAGCGCAGCAAGTGTTTCCACCATGCAGCTTGTACCTCAAAAGCTTCTGTTCAAACTGGGATTGAGCCTGGTGTCCGCTGTGTCCTGAGCAGGGACAGGGAAGAGGCAAACATAGGACCAGGTAGGCTGAGGGGATATGTTAGACAAAACACCTGACAAAAGTAACTTAAGGGAGGGAATATGTAAAACATTGTCTGGGGCTGGAGAGGTGGCTCAGCAGGTAAGAGCCCTTGGTGCTCATCTACATAGCTATTACCAACACTAAGTTTGGGGGTGGTTACAAGTCAGGGCCCTGAAGCAGGAGAATAGCCATGAGTTCCACACCAGCCCCAAATAAGGCCCTGTCTCAAAATATTAATTAGTTAACTAAAAGTTATTCAAGGGGCTAGAAAGATGCTCAGCAGTTAAAAGACTGTCTTGCTCTTACAGAGGGTCTGAGTTCAGTTTCCAGCACCCACGTCAGGTGGCCCTTAACTGCCTCCAAAAGATCAGACACCACACCAATACCTAAATAATTTGTTTTGCTTTTTGAGACAGGGTTTCTCTGTGTAGCCCTGGCTGTCCTGGAATTCACTCTGTAGACCAGGCTGGCCTTGAATTCACAGAGATCTGTCTGCCTCTACCAATTGCTGGGACTAAAGGTATGTGCCACCATCACCCAGCTATTATTTTATTTTTTAATTGAAAAATTATTTATGTGGCTAGGCATGGTGGTGCATACCTTTAATCCCAGCAATTGGGAGGCAGAGGCAGGCAGATCTTTGTGAGTTCAAGGCCAGCCTGGTCTACAGAACTAGTTCTAGAACACCCAGGGCTACACAGAGAAACTCTGTCTTAGAAAAACAAAAAATGAAAAAGAAATAAATAAAAATAAATAACTAGTATTCCTTAAAACCATTTGTTGTTGTTATTATTATTATATTAGTATGTATGTGTATGCAGGCCGTGGCATACATATAGAGTTCAGAGAACAACTCTGTAGAGTCAGTTCTCTTTTCTGACTACTTTTACATGGATTCTGGGGATTGAAATAAGGTTGGCAGTCTTGATTATCATATGGCAAGTGTCTTTACCAGCTAAGCCAACTGACCAGCAGAGGGGAAGAAGGGTTCACTAAAGCTCATGGTTTCAGATGTTTCATCCTGTGGTCAGTAGGCCCTCTAACTCCTTCTGAGTTAGACCACCATAGGAGAAGGCATGGCAGAGCATAGCTTTACACCTGTGGGTGGAGGACAGGAAGTATGCAAGGAGACAGGAAGGGACCTCAGACTAGGACTTTCAGGACACACCCCCAGTGACCTACTTCCTCCACCCAAACCTCACCTCTCTCTCCCCCATCACCTCCAACAATGTCACTGATGGGGTGGTGTTAAGTATTCTAAATGTTAATTGGTCCTGCTTGCTGTCTGTTACTTACATTGTCTCTGATTGGTTAAATAAATACTGAGGCCTGAAGATTGGGCAAAGACAGAGGAGGCAGTACTAAGGTGTGCAGGCTTGAGAGACAGAGAGCATATTGGGGGAGAAGCCAGGAGAAGGAAGAAGGAGGAACACACGCCATGGGTTAGATTAAAGAAGATTGTTCCATGTGGCCTGGAACATCAGCATAGCATGGAGACTAGCAGTCCAAAGGGACATATGTACATATGGGGTCATATTTGGGTAATAGAATTATGAGCTAGCTTAGATGGGCTAAGATTGTACAATTCAGGCCAAGCCTTGTTAAAATCCATATAGTGTCTGTGTACTCATTTATAATGGTGGGTTAAGGATTAACACCGCCAATCAATTAATGATAATATAAATACTGATTAAATCATTTAATTAGCCATTTTTCTACATGTCACTGTATTATGAATCCACTGAAGAAGACAGAGCCCTTCTGATTCAGTCACTTCCCAGAAGCCCCACCTTGGGACACTACTGCATGGGGAATCAAGCCTTAAACCATGAGCTTTTAGGGGAAAACTTGATATCCCAAATGAGGCCTGCCCATCACCACCCTTCAAGTCCAGGTCATGGTGGCCACAGCACCTGGGCTCAGACCCCAGCAGACAGTCCCTGTAGATGGTCAGAGCCCTTTGAACCAGCAGGAGTGGACTCTGGGCCATCAGATGATGGGAAGCAGGCAGAACACTCTCCATCCCCCATACCTGACCCTTGCTGAGCCCTCTTATCTTCTGAGGTTTGTTGTGTTTTTAAAACACCAACAATTTTTTTTTTTTTTTTGGTTTTTCGAGACAGGGTTTCTCTGAATATCTCTGGCTGTCCTGGACTCGCTTTGTAGACCAGGCTGGCCTCGAACTCACAAAGATCCGCCTGCCTCTGCCTCCCAAGTGCTGGGATTAAAGGCGTGCGCCACCACCTCCCGGCTAACAATTTTTTTTTTTAAAAACAGTATTGTCACCACCATTCGTGTATCTGAAAGGCTTACACTTGTCTAATTAGCAAGTACACACACACACAGACACAGTGCGAGTGGCGGTTCTTTTCTCTAGACAATTACAGGAATCGGGAAGGGCATCTACTCAGGGACAGGATGTGGTTGAGAATGGGATGTGCTCATACTGATGGCTGCTGAATCTACCACCTCTAAGTCCTGCCAGAATGATTGTCAGCCTGTGTATATGTATAACTGCACACAAAGTGGTCTGTGGGTGTAGCTCTTCAGGCTCAGACTGGCTTCCCTATGTATGCTCCAGAAGGGAGACCAGAGCTGACCCTGAGTGTTGAGTAGAGGAAGCTATACTTCCATTAGGTCCCCAAACTCCAACCTCCAGAGCTGGTGAGGTGGTACTGCCCTATCGGACCCATAGGTCTAGCTCAAAGGCTAGAATGGATACTATCTATCTTGGAGCAGGACAAATGGCTGAGATATAGGGTTCAGCCTTTCCATGAAGTTTGGGGCAGTTTGGAGTGCTATGGTGACCACAATCCTCTCTCACCAGATTGGAGGCAGGAGGCAGCAGAGGGAAGCTATTCTGCCTGAGTCTGAGGTCACACCCTGCCCCTAACCCAAAATCCAGGCTCAGTCACCCAAACAGGAGACAGACAGAACTTCACAGCCACTAAGAATTAAAACCTATCGATTTTTCCCATTAGCTAAAGAATGCCATCAGAGTGCATTAAAAACCAGGCAAAGCACAGCTTCATGAATAATTAACATCTGCAAATGACAACCCCATGGGGCCCAAGGAGGGGGAAGGGACATCCAGAGGCCAGTGCCAATCTGACCCCTCTGACTCCCACCTCAAGGACTGTACCATAAGCTATCTCTCCCCCTCCACCCTGTTTCTTGTCCTTTCCAGTCCACACACTCCTTTTGGAGGGACATATCCAGAGACCCAAGTGGCCCTAGAACAGGGAAAGGCAGCTCCAAGTGTCACAACCTTTAGGGAGATACTGCTCTCTTTTGAACACATTCTCCTCTGCTATGTGGGGCAGGGATTGGACCAGCCTGCCTCTAGATGCGTCTGTCAGCGACAGAAGTCTAAAAACACATAGCAGACCTGCAGCTTGTGTGAGGACCCAGGGCCCCCAGATCATCTCCCCAGCTCAATCTTAGAAAGAAGCACCTGCTTT
This sequence comes from Lophiomys imhausi, assembly GCA_907164525.1. NCBI lineage: Eukaryota > Metazoa > Chordata > Mammalia > Rodentia > Muridae > Lophiomys > Lophiomys imhausi. The sequence goes on from CAJQZJ010033049.1 coordinate 5,819,697, forward strand.
AGGCAGGTCAATTCAGATAAGGTGCTCTGTCCAGAAGAGTAGATGAAAGCAGACCATCAGAGCAGACAGCCCAGAGAAAGACCCTGTTCCCAGAAGTAGGCATGGATCTCAGTTTAAGGGAAGCCTACACAGGAGAATAAGAAGTTCAGGGCCAGCCTGGGCTGCACAGTGAGGCTGCAGAAAGAAAAAAGAAAGAAGGGGAAGAGAGAGGGGAGGATAGATTAGGATGAACCATCCTTTCTTTTGTGGATGTGCCATTTAGAAAAAGACAAAGTCCCATGCAAATATGCAAAGCTGACAGAGCTGGGAAGCCCCAGGCTCCTATCCATATGTCCTTGTGTCCTGCTCAGGATCCAGGCCCAATTTTTCTTGGCCAAGGAGGTCCAAACCTGTTCCTCCAGTTAGTGAAACTCAGTTCAGATGGTCGTTCCAGGCTTCTAACTTTGCCACCTCTAAACTCTCCAGGTCCTCAGTCTCAAGCCAACTTCCCACATCATCTTCCCCACCCACCCTCCCTCTACATCACTCTATGCTGAGCAGAATGGCTCAGAACAAACACCACCTACACCTCTGACCATGTTTATCTCCTCCTGTGTTGAAAGGCTCTGTACAAACCTGTCTGTACTCTCTGGTCTGCTAGGTTTGCCCCACCTCTTGAGCACCCAGGAAAGCTCTCCTTCATCCAAAAAGCCAGCTTAAAGACCTTGCCTGCCTCTCACTCCTCCCCAGTTCCTGTGTTTGGGCTGGAAGTTTCTCCTGCTAGGTCTAGATCTTCGGATTGGCTCCTCCCTCTCCTGCGGGTGGCTGTTCTGATGTCACCTTGTTGGGAGTTCTTTCTTAAACAGCCATTCTAACTACTTGCCTGCTCATCAGCCCCTCTCACAGTTCCTGCTTAATTCCCACCTACCCCTGCCCCTTTCCACAACCTGAATTTCTTTATCCTTTGTTTCCTCTGCTCCCAGGACCAGTAGAAATGGTTGCATGTGTTGTCAATTTCTGCACAGGTGACCAGCCAGGTCCCCACTGCAGGCAGGTGCTCTGGGGTTGCCTGGAGGGAGCACCCTTTCTAATTCATTAGCACTGTATAGACCATCCTTGAGCCCCTCAGCCTCCTGTGGGGTACAAGCCTACCAAAGGAGGAGGAGCCTCTGCTTCTTCATAACTGTCTGCCCAGTGCCTGATAGACACATAATGGTGGTTAGGAAACAGGCAAACAAGGTCCACTCTGGCACCTCCAAGCTGAGTATACTACTGAATAATGTCTGCCTCATCTCTGGCTCCCATTCAAAGTAACCATGACCCAGAGTCACCGAAGGCGATTTCTGGGAATGTGGAGGGACTTGGTTAGTTGGCAGTGGAGGTGTGAACTGGAGGGCTCCTGAGGACGCTCCCTGGAGCTCAGAGCTCTGAGTCCCACCCAAATCCTCCTACCTGTGCATGGAGGGTCCAGGTGGCATAGGAAACCTGACCGAGCCCCAGGGACTGCGCGGCACAGGCTCACAGGCAAGAGGTATTACCGACTGTCTGCTGGCTCACCAAGATCTCAGCAGAGGCGTGGTCCGCACTTCCCTCAACAGTGGCCAGCCGCAGCCTCCCAGCTCCAGCGGAGAAGGAGTTAACTTCCAGGCTTCTCAGCGTGAATGTGGAGCTATTAATACTCACAGCCCAGCCATCTAGAGCCACCACAAGGCTGAGCCCCAGAGCTGAGCTGAGGGAGCAGGGAGCAGAGCAGCCTCCAGTCTGGCCAGCCGGCACCTGATTTCAAGGGTCAGAACTTTTCCTGGGGGCAGTGTAGACACTGTACCTGCCTCCACTGACCCTCACCTCTACTTCAGCTTCCACTGAAGTTGACTCTCCTGCAGACCACTGTACCAGTCACTCCAGGGAGGAGAACAAACTTTGTCAGTCACCTCTGTGCCTGCTGGCCAGCTAGAAGGAACAGACAGCTGGACAAGCTGGACAGACAGAAGAGACAGAAAGCCAAGTCAACTGTGGGCCTGTGTTCACAATCCTCCCTCTGGCAGACATCGGCAGAGTGGACAGCTGAGGTGCTGAGGGCCCCTCCAGAGTGAGGATTAGGACCTCTGCCCACTACCAGCCATCTCTTGAGTCCAGACAGCTGCTAGTTGCTGTTCAAGTGTGGATCCTGTGGCTGGAACCCCTGTGCCTAAGGACAGGATCCCCAAGAGAGCCACAGGCTCTTCCACCTACCGAGGCAACGGGTAACCTGAGTGAGAAGGCGCAGGTGGCAGGTAGGCAGGTACGGGGTCCTGAGGCGGACAGGCTGCTGACCCTGGAGCACACTGGCTCAGAGAACCGTGCTCTGGCTGGGGATGATGCTGTGGAGGCTATCAACAGTCACCCCTGCCCTGTCCTGCGGCTGCCTCCTGCCTGGCCTCTGGGCTGTGGAGTTGATGATGTGCCAGCTTTCTGCTTGGTCTGCTTCCACAGAGAGGAGGAGGAACTGGAAGAGGTTCCACTGCAGAGGTCAGTTCTGGGGTGGGTAGTGGGCTGGCAGGATCACCATGCAGCCCTCTACCAGAGTTTAGGGGCCTAGTAATGACGCTGATGGGACCTGGCCACTTCTTACCACTCACTGGCTATCACTACAACCTTCTCCCCATTCCTTCCACTCTGGCCCTAGATTGGCTTTCCTGTCCCTTCACTCTCATTGTGATCATGGTTTGTCTCTACTTAGAGACCTCAGTGGTTCCCCAGTTTCTACAACAGAAAGTCAGCACTCGGCATTCAAGACCTGTGTGACTGGGGTTAATGCCCCATCTCACTCTGTTACTCTATATTACCAGGAATACCCTGGCTCTTCCCCTGCCCCCCAGGCCAGTTCAAATGCCTCTTCTTTCAGTAAAGCCTTCCAGAAGCCACAGATCCCCTCCAATCCAAGAGCCCCTTGCCTTTCTAGCATCGCGCTGACATTTAACAGGTGCTCTGACTTTGCTGAATTAAGTGAAAATGTGTATGTGTGCATGTGCACATGTGTGAGCACTCATGTGTGTGTAAAAGAGGGAAGGAGGGAGGGAGAGAGATGAAGGTTTCTGAGGTTGGGATTGTGTGTTTGGGGGAAATATGTGCGATTGTGTGTACAGGTTTGTGAGAGCAGATTGAGTTCTGTGTTTCTTTGTGATGAGAGGAGCTATGTGTGGTGTTAGGTGGGTTCAGACCCTAGGCACTGACTGGTATGCATTTCCCAGATCTCCCCACCCAGACCCTTAGGGAGACCCTGGCTCTAGCCAAGCACATTACCCACTCTGTGACCCAGGCTCTGGCAGTGGATAGACAAGCTGACAGGATCCCCTCTCCTCTAGCCCAGCCTACCCGAGTCAATGTCACTGTGGGAAAGGCAGACACAGGACCAAGCTAGGGTCTCTTCCATGCTCATTAAAGAAGAGGAGAAAATGTGGGCTCCTGTGTCCTGGACCAAGTGACCTTCGTGACTATGTTGGACCCCACATCTGTAGTTTTTCTGCTGGGGGCCCCTGTGTTCTTATCTGTGAAATGGGAGGGTGCTTCTTGCCCTGGTTGCCAGCTGATCATGCAGGATAATGACTGGATACCTGAAGTGCTCCAGGCTTCAGCTGGGGCCTGGGATTCTGGCACAATCCTGGTGAGGCCTGCTAACAGATATATTGGGCACAGATTGAGGGCACATTAGTGGGAGTGGGTACACAGTGCTCATGGAGTCAGGATGCAAGATGGACTGCCTCTGCTTACAGGGACCATGGCATACTCCACCAAGTCTATCTGGAAGAACAGATGTCTCCCTGGGGAATGGGAGAGACCCAAGAAAAGGTATTGGTGGGTTGTAGGATGGCAAGGGTGAAGGTTGGTGATTTGAAAAAGTTCATAGACATCAATGGGGAGAGACGGCAAAGACAGTAGTATCATATCACATAGGCCTGGACTTCCCAAGTGGAACGCCTGATCTGTAGGCACCAGAACAGTCATGGGAGTGCTGGAAGCCAAAAAGGCAGGTTACTAGACTTAGAAGCTAGATGGGAAACACTGTTCTTCATACCACAGAACTTCACAGCTCCAGAGGAGCTGCTCTTTTCATAGTGGAGACTGGGGGTGTCTGGTGGATGACTGAGAGAAAAACAGATGAATGGCATGGGGAGACAGGGCCTTGGCATCACTAGCTGCCACTGTCTTTCTGTCTGTGTCTTTCTCTCTCTCTCTCTCTCTCTCTCTCTCTTTGTATCTCTGTATCTCTGTCTCTGATCTTTCTTTCTCATGGTGGGGATGGAACTCAGCACCTTGAACATTTAGGTTAATATGCAAGGTTAACTCCAGGTTAATTCTCAGCCCTGAGCTGATTGTCAACAACACATTGCCAAGCGCTGCCTTGATGTCCCCTGGCTTCAAGTCTTGGAGCAATGCATGTGCATTGATCACTCCCTACTGGCAAGTGACTCAGGAAGCCCCAGAATGAGGCTCAAGCATTTTTGCCCTTTTTTCCCCATCTTTCCTTCACCCCACCTTTGAGGATTCCTGTGTGTCCTCTATCTCCTGCTCTAGGCTGTAATGGCCTATGTTTGTAGGAGTTGCTATACTTTCTAACAGATGGACTCTGGCTTTAAGGCCTAGGGAGGGGACACTGCCAGGCTGGGCAGAAATAGTGACCACAGGTGCCAGGTGGTGAAGCTAAAAATACTGAGTGATGTGAATAGCCAGGCTGCAGGAGCCAGGCAGAGCCGGCTGGGAGGGCAGCGAGACTGGATGAGGTCACCTTGGACTTAGAGAGTGTGTGGTGCACCGAAAGCCCTCACCACCTCTCCCAGCCTTTCTCTGGTGCCAGGGTTTCTCTAAAACACCCAATTGCCAATTTTTAAAAGCCGTGGGCCAGTCTGATTCTGCCACAGTCCTCTTCCATGTAACCGTGAGGGTCTCTTTGGGTCTCTTTTCAGGCAAATTAGGGACAGGGAGGCTGTAAGGGGTATAGGCAACCCGCTCATTCATTTGTAGGCTGAACAAACTTTCTGGAGTCTCCGGGGACTGGATGCTGAAGTCACAGAGATGAGAGGGGGTTCAGATACACCTCCCTGATGCAGCTCACTGCCTTGCGGGCACAAATGGGTTCCACTGTGGGTTGATGCACCTGTGCCACATGTCAGTGACAGGTGGTCACCAACCACCTGCTGTTTTAATTAGGGTGAGGCAGCTGCTGTGTCCATGAGCCTAGAATGCACAACAACTCCATTCTTTGCAGCTGACAGCCACATGACAGAGTCTAGTGAAGGGGGCTCTGCTCCAAGCAAGTCTTCACTGACCCTGGGCCCTTCCATCTTGGGACAGGCATCACTCAGACTCCTCTGCTAGAAACTACATTCCACTGGTACACAAAGAAGGGAGAGTGGAGGAGCTAGGTGTGGTTCATGCCTGCAACCCCAGGAATCTGAGGCAGGATTGTGAATTCAAGGCTAGCCTAGGCTGTATTCTATCTCAAAACAAATACATTAAATTTGAAATATCACCCAACATTTTTTGTGAGTCACAGCTGGAGACAGCTTTATTTTTACTTGCATTTTCATGCATTGGTTATAACAGCAACCTGCAAGGGAAGCTGGGAAAGGCAGTCCAGTGCAATAACCTCACTGGGGCATTATGAAAGTGGAATAGTTTGATGTATGAAGACAAACCACCTTATAATAGGTGCCAACTGTGCTCATTCATTCACTCAGCAAAGTGGGATGGCATCTTGCACGGGTGAAAGATACCAGCCCTGCAGTCTTTGTGCTCAGGGCTAATGAGGGACAGACAATATTATGTATTATATGTTATATATTATGTAAAATACATAATGTGATCATCGGGTTCAAACCCACTGGGGAGGAAGTGAACAGCAACACACGGGAGACATACACACTTTGTGTAAGGTGAACAGAGAAGCTGGCATTCCAGACATGGAAAAGGAAGAGCACTGGCCATCCACGAAGACAGAACAGAGCGGCAAAGGTCCAGGCGCCACTGGCAGGCAATGAGTGCTCACTCTGATAGGTCGGTGTGGACAAGCCAGAGAAAAATGGTGGGATGGTGACATGGGTGAGACAGGAACAGGCCAGATCAGCTAAGGCCTTGATAGCCCTTCTGAGGAGAGTGGGTTTTACACTAGGTGATACATGGAAGCTTTAGGAGGCTCTTCAGTGGGGAAATGAAGGAATCTAACTGAGATTTCAGAAGATCCCTGCTCTGGGCAAATCAATGGCTGCTGGGCCAGCATGGACACTGGACACCAGGGCTGAGATCATGGAAGGATGCTAAGGGTGGGTGACCCGTGGGCAGGCCGGGGCCAAGGGAAGAAGATGGCTGCTGGTATATTTTGAAGATGGCTTGTCCCAAGAATTCACACAGGAGTTCAATCCTCAAAGACTTATGTAGATAATACCAAAAGATAGAAAGTTAATTTAGCTGTGATGATAGAGATGAGGTAGTAATTTCAATGGCTTAGGTCATCAGGGTGAGAGCTCTCATGATTGAATCATGGTGGCTTTGTAAGCAGAGGGAGTGACACCACATGACCCCATCCAAATGTGCGTGTACTCCCGCCATGATATAACGCACCTGTCAACACCTTCCTGCTCCCTACACAGCATGTGCAATGCTACTTGGACTTCCAGGCTGAAAACCTATGCACAGACTCTTTTAAAGAATAATTTTATTTTTATTTATATGTCTATGTCTGTGGACATGTGTGCATGCATGTATGGGTGCCCTTGGAGGCCAGCTGGAGTTATAGAATTATAGGCAGCTTTGGACCACAGGACATGGGTATTGGGAACTGAACTAGGGTCTGCTGAGCCATCTCTCCAGATCCATCCTTTTTTTTTTTTTTTAATAATTCTGGGTCCCCCAGTATAAAGAATAGTTGGAATTAATTCTATTTTATTTTTTCAAGTATTTATTTCTGAGGAGGAGTGGGCCACAAAGTACCAAGATGAGTATGGATGTCAGAGAACAACACGGAGGTGTAAGTTCTCTTCACCCAACATGTAGGTCCTAGGGATTGAACTCAGGTCATCGGGCTTGGCAGCAAGCCCCTTTACTAACCTCTGAGCCATCTCATTGACCTATGGCAACCTTTTTCATTTCTTTTCTTTTCTTTATTTCTTTTCTTTGGATAGGTTTATTTAGAACATTTCAAAGAAAGTAGTGGGCAGTGCAGGACAGATTTGCCTGCAAATCTTTTTACATTTTGGATCGTGCATGTACCCCAAGGGCCCACATGTTAAAGGCTTAGTCCCCAGGGTGGCACTATAGGGAGTGGTGAAGTCACTAAGAGGTGGGGCCTGGTGTTAGGAAGTGAGGTCTTTGTGGGACATGTTCTTGCAGGGGTATTGGGACCCTAGTGTTCTCTCTCTTTCCCTCTGCCCATCACAGCACACGTCAGCTGGAAAGCACTCACTGGAAAAGGAGATAAGGGCAGCTTGTGTGGGAGCTAATTTAATAGATTAAGGAGGTTCTCCCTGCCATAACCCCTAAACTGAGCATGGACAAGCCCATGAGACTACAGCTAACTCTCCAGATCTCCAAAAGGTGCTGATGTGTTAGAGGGGAGGAGTGCTTGAAGCTCAGCACAGCACAGCTGCTTAAGAATCCTAGGCTAGGTGGGCGTGGTGGCACACGCCTTTAATCCCAACACTCAGGAGGCAAAGGCAGGCAGATTTCTGTGAGTCTGGGGCCAGAATGACCATTCTGAGAGTTCCAGGCCAGTCAGGGCTGCACAGAGAGACTCTGTCACAAACCAAACCAAACCAAACCAAACCAAACAAAATCTTCTGGCTGGGATGGGAGGGGAGGAGCATTGGTGGCTCTTCCAGAGAACTGAGTTCAGTTCCCAGTGGCCACATGGTGGTTCACAGCCATCTGTAACTCCAGTCCCAGGGGATGTGACTACCTCTTCTTGGTACTGGGCATGCATGTAGTGCACAGACATACAAGCAGACAAAAGACCTCCAAACATTAAATAAATAAATAAAATGTAAAAAGAATCCCCTGGCCCACAAAGACTAGATATTTATTCCCAAGAGATGATGAGACAGGGGGTCTAGAGGAGGGGTTCTGCACCCACCTGGGAGATAGTGCAAAGGTGGAAAGCACCCTCTCCTAATCACCCCAGTCTTCTTCCTCCACGTTGCTGCTGCACACTGGGCTCCGGCTTAAACTTCCAGGAGCTCCAGGAGGCTCCGATTCACCCCTTCTATCTGTGAGTGACCAGTATTGGTGACCAGTCTGTTTGTTCTAGCTTTCTTCTCCCCACTTAGTTGCTATGGCCTTCAAATTACATGCCCCATCTATGTGACTGGTCTTTTCTAGTGGTGGTGGGGATCGAACCCAGGGCCTCAGGCATGTTCAGTATGTGCTGTGCCATGGAGTAACTGGTTAGTTGAGGGAAGAATACCTAATTATAGTGACCCAGTCCAAAGTTTTTATGCTGAACTTTTGTCACCTAGCACCCCTTTCCCTGCAAGCCCTGGGTTTCTCAACTGCTTTGCAAATTTTATAAAGTTCACTTTTAAAAAATGGTGTATGGTTCACACACAGTGAATGCAAAGTTTGTAAGCAATGAACATAAGAAGTTCTGACAAATGTATACATCCGGGTAACCAGCCCAAGCCTCCATCCAGGCATTGGGCATTTTGTCTTCCCAGAAAGTTTCTCTTGCCACCGAGTCAATACTCACACACACACATACACACAGAGAGAGAGAGAGAAAGAGAGAGAGACAGAGAGAGAGAGAGACAGAGACAGAGACAGAGAGAGAGAGAGACAGAGAGAGAGAGAGAGAGAGAGAGAGAGAGAGAGAGAGAGAGAGA
>CAJQZJ010033049.1:5828534-5841785 GCA_907164525.1 Lophiomys imhausi
AGAGAGAGAGAGAGAGAGAGAGAGAGAGAGAGAGAGAGAGAGAGACTGGAGGGCTGGGAGACATGCTACACAGTTTTTATTGGCCTTAGGAAATCAGGGACCCACTTTTGAGAAAATCCTGAGTCTAAGCAGAACCAAACCAAACAAGGAAACAAGGTGTGCAGGAAACAAAAACTTTCAAACATGCCAGGTGCTCTGTGGTCAGAGACTAAAAAAATACATTGTAACTATGAAAGAGACTGGGGGGTGTCTCCATGGAGTAACTGGTTAGTTGAGGGAAGAATACCTAAATATAGTGACCCAGGAAACAAAGGCTGGGCTGGAGTCTAGACCCAGTTTCAAAACAACAATGTGTAAATGTATTTCATAAACACAACTTTAATTTTTTTTTTTGACACAGTGTCTCAAAATGTAGCTCAGACTGTCCTGGGACCTGTAATATTCCTGTCCCAGTCTCCTCAGAGCCAGGCCTGTGCCACCTTGCCCTGCTTTATTTTTGTAAGTAGAGGTAAGAGTAGGAACAAAAGAGACTAGGAAGCAAATAGGGAGAGACCCCAGAGTCAGGGAGGACAGACCGGGAAAGCAGTGAGGGTGATGGCTCACCACAGGGAGTGTTTAAAACCACAACCCTCCATTCTCTCCTTCTCCTTCTCATGAGAAGGGCGCTCTGTGCAGTGATTGAGAAGAGGCTAACACCTTAGGGAGAGCTAGTTGGGTTTCTTGCTTTAAATTTTATTCTTTACCTTTGTGTGTGTGTGTGTGTGTGTGTGTGTGTATACATATGGGTGCCCATGGGGACTTTGAGGGAGTTTGAGCCCTGGGAGCCTAGCATTTGTGAACTGCCTTGTGTGGGTGCTGGGATCAGAATTCTAGTGCTCTTAACCACTGAACCATCTCTCTAGTCATGGATTTTTTTCTTTAAAGATTCATTTTATTTCAAATTCTGGGTAGATGTGTTGGGAGGGATGTTGTGCATATGAGTACTAGTGCTCAAGGAGGCCAGAGGTACCAGATGCCCTGGAACTGGAGTTACAGGAGCCATGTGGGTGCTAGGAACCAACTCAGGTCCTCTGCAATGGTAGTATATGCTCTTGACTTCTGGGTCATCTCTCCAGCCTCATCTGTTTTGTTTTGTTTTTTTAAAGGATATTTTTATTGCATATATTTTTTATACAAAATAATGGGTTCCATTATGATTTTCACATACTTTGATTATATCTACATACATACTCTATAACCTTCTCTTACCTCCCCTACCGGTCCTCTTCTTCTTCCTAAATAGACCCCCTTCTTTCATGTCCTTTAAAAAAAACATAAATTCAATATATGAGAGAGGACAGGTAATTTGCCTTTCTGAGTCTGGTTAATTTCTCTTAACATGATGATCTCCAGTTCCATCCATTTTCCTGGATATGAGATTATTTCATTCTTCTTTATGGCTTAATAATAATAACAATACTCAGTTGCATATAGAAACCATAGTTTTATTTTCTTCTTTTCTTTCTTCCTTTTTTTTGATGTATTGGTGCATCTGTGGTTGTACAGATGTGCTCACCTGTGCATGTGTGTATGGCAGCTGGGGCTGACACTGGGTGTTGTGGTGGGGTTAGTGTTAGGGAACTTGGAATAAGGCTGGACTTTTAAGATAAAAGACTTCATCCGAAGTGACATGTCCTTGGGAACTCACCAAGGACCAGAACCTCTTTGATCTTGGGGCTAGGGGCAGGACATGCCCCCTGGGGTGCCCACCCTCCGAAGGTTGGAAGTCTGTTGTCATTTCAAAGTTCTCTGGGAAGGGCATCTGAATGACATGCCCTGAGGCACCTGCCCACATCTGCGGACCGCCTGTGAATTCTCCCCTCTGCAAAAAGCTTTTTTGAAAAAGACTGAGCCCCTGGAACTAACTTTAAAAGCGTAAAGATATATAAGGCAGGATTCACGTGAACACTGGGCAGGTTCTCCTATTCCTGATTCACTCAAAGTTTCACCCTCTGATATTGACGGGTTTCGGGTCTAGAGAGGAGATGGATTCTCCCTGAGATTCGGGAGAGCTCCAGGACTTTGGGCCTTTGCAGGCCATAAGCATCTGAATCGATGAGCCTCCTGGGAAACTTTCATGTGTTAATTGGTCTTAAGACCACAAGGGGACGAATGAAATTCAGAGACTTTAAGAAAGTTTAAAACTGAAAAATTGTATGAATTTTCTCCTTTTGAGGAACCTTAGGTTAATGTTAAATGCTTGTATTATGGATACTAAGAAGTTTTAGGTGTTAGGTTTCAGAGTTAAGGTTTGGGTTTAGGATTTAGGAATTTTATAGACAATTGTTAGGTAATTGTTAAGTATTAATAAATATATGTGTGATAAATAAAAATTTACTGGAAGAGGGAATAGGGAGGGGTTTGTGACTGAGATGTAACTTGAAGAAAAAAAAATAAAGTATTTAAAAAAAGAAAAAAAAGAAAAAAAATTTACTGTTACAGGGTGTCTTCCTCTATTAGTCTTCATTCTATTTTTTGAGACAGAGTCTCTCACTATGGCGGACCATTTCTGCTAGACTGGTTTGCCAGGAATGCCTACCTGATGGGGTGGTGTTAAGCATTCTAAATGTTGATTGATTCTACTTGCTGTCTGTTACTTACTTTGACTCTGATTGGTTAAATAAATGCTGAGGCCTGGAGACTGGGCAAAGACAGAGGTAGGCAGGACTAAGGTGCATGGGCTTTTTGAGAGAGAGAGCATCTTGGGAAGAAGAAGCTTGCAGGAGGAGAAGCCAAGAGCAAACAAGGAGGACACGCTGTGGGGTAGATTAAAGAAGATCCTTCCATGTGGCCTGGAACATCGGCTTAGTGTGGAGAATAATAGTCCAAAGAGACGTATGTATTTATGGGGTCATATTTGAGTAATAGAGTTATGAGCTAGCTTAGATGGGCTAGGATTGCACAATTCAGGCCTAGGCTTGTGAAAATCCATCCGGTGTCTGTGTGTATTCATTTATAACAGCGGGTTCAGGATTAACACCGCCAACCAATTAAATACAACATAAATACTAGTAAGTAATTTAATTAGCCAATTTTTTTCAACATCTACCCCCTCCCTTGCCATTTATTAGTACTTAACAAACACCCATAAAATAACTCCTATAACCTAAAACTATAATACTCTAATACCAATCTATGAACACCTAACTATGGCCATTTTAACTTTCTTAAAAGGATATTAATATTCTTAGCATTGGTCCATTCAGGATGACTTGGTTTTACTGCAGTCCCTTTCAAAACTTAGTGTCCATTTAGGCCTAACTTTGCCAGTTAGTGTGGCCAGTTTTGACGGGAACTAATTTCAACCACTAAATTGTGACTGGTTACAAATAAAATAGACGAGTCCAGTCTATTTTAACTGCCAAGCTTGAACTCGGCTTCCTCCATCAGCTGAGACTCACCTCCATAGTCTCCTCTGCCTGAGTAGGCCTAACGGCCTAAAGCTCCTCCAAACAACTTCTGAGTAGATTCTGAATTCCTCCTGCTTTGCTGCCAGCCTTAATAGGCTGAATAACTGCAAAGGGTCTTTCCCGGGCTTCAGTTTATGACCATTAGACCTAATGGCTTGAGTATGCCATACCTTGCTGTGCACTTCTCCAGTGTGACTTCTCAGTTGGTGAGGGCAGGAGGAAGAGAGCGGCTACATGGAGCTCTCTGGTTTATATATCACATTATCTCTTGATCCTTGGCGGTCTTAAGGGTCCATAAGGTCTCTCGAGATGTTTAGCAGTTCCCGTTGCCTCTCATGGCAGCTGACATCATCTGCGCAGCTTGCGTGGCTTCCTAGCCATGCCCCTGCAACAGGATTTGTCATATTTCTCACATTCAAAGGATGCCCGGCTCCTTCTTATGTGGTACCAGATGCTAAGCTGAACTGCATACTAATTTCACTAAAAAGGCCTAACTTCTACCACAATCTGTCTTTCTTTTCTCTGTTCCAAGTGCTGGGGTTCCAGGCATGGGCTGCCACATCTGGCTTTCACATGGGTGATGGGAATCTGAACTCCGGTCCTCATGTTTGCATAGCAAGCAGTACACCCATCAAGTCACTTCTCTAGCCCTTCATGTGTTCTAGTTTATTACTGTTGTTGCTTAGTTAGTATACAATGTAATGGATTTCATTGTGGCATCTTCATATATATACATTTTACCTTTATAATATATATAGAATTTTATCCTTTGTCCCTTACCCCATTGATGAACATCCAGGCTGTTTCCCTGTCTTGTCTGTCATGTGTAGTGCAGTGAAGCACGTGGCTATGCAGGTCTCTGTGTTGTACTGACTTAGATTCCCTTGTTATATCTTGTCGCAGTACTGTTTGCACATTTTGAGGGACCTCCATACTGATTTTCAGGGTAGCTGCTGGGTTTGAGACTTGCTAGCATGATTCAGTGTAGTGACTCAGGTCCCTGTGTTCTCCCAGTGAGGAAAGAGTCATGCCTTGAAGAGAGAAGTTGGCAAGAGTCAGGCATGCCTTGCCATGCAGCATTGGGTCTCTAGACATCACATGGATGTCACCTGGAGCTAGCTGGAAGCTGGGTGCTTGGCCTCGCTGAGATCCTTCAGAGACTCATGCAGGGGCAAAGGGAAGCTTGTGTGGCAGTTCTCAGAGGGGGCATGTGAAAGGGGGGGCCTGTGGGGCAACAATGAGTTTCCCCTTCTATACATGCTCCTGGAGGTTAAGGGACATGACTGGTTGGGATGTGGCTCTCACTGGTGGAACCACTTGCTTGGTGCAAGCAGTGAGAGGGTGAGTGGATAGTGGCATTTCAGGTAGATGCCCAGTGGGAGAGGCAGATGAACAAGTTCCAGGCTTCAGTCGTGTGATGGAGAGCAGAGGTGGGTAGTGGTGGCTGCCAGGCAGTGAGATTGTGAAATGGCACTGGTGGCTGTCTCTATGAGGTCAAAGGGCTGTCACATGCAAGAGCTAAACAAACAACGGGTAGATGGAGGGCAGAAATGCGGAGGGAGCAACTGACTTAGCGATTCAGAAAGGGTCAGGTGATGGGTCTCCTTATGAGGTCTAGAGTTGTACCTGGGGACATGGCCCAGAGGGCAGAGGGTTTGGAGGTGACATCAAGACATCCAGGCACTGAGAGGACAGCTCTCGATATGACTCTGTTCTCTAAGTTTTATCCCTCACAAGTCTAAACACAGTCATTTGCTCTGGAGCATGGCCTGGCATAGGTCATCTGAAGGCTCCCAGCTCTCACAGCATGCAGCAGGACTTCAGGGCCACAGTGTGGACAGAGACCAAGTTTCTGACAGAGGGAAAAATACACACGGGGTCCCTGGGGCCGGTATTGCTCAGTCACAGCTAGGGAAAGGCTTTGAGTGAACTAGCGGGCCTGGACTTGAATGTCCTGGTGATGGGGAGCGAAGGATGAAAATATGCTCTTCTCTCCCAGAATGAGATAGTGTGTTGGGGTGTGGTTTGGGCTGCTCCTGCAGTCCTTTGGCCTATCCTGCACTGTGAAATATTGGCCACTAGAGGGAGTGCTGGGCTCATATTTGCAGGGACTGGCCTTGTAAGGCTCTACTTGCTCAGCCTTGGCTTTTCTATAGACTGTCTGGAGTGGTTCAGATTTTGAAACTACATACTCCAGGTCCACTACTTCTGGGTTATGTGGCCTTGGAAGAGTAACCTAAAAGTTCTGTGGCACGGTTTCAACAGCCATAAAACATACATAGAAAAGTGTGTGGAGGGAGGCACCTCTATTACCCCAGCTCTGGGGAGACAGTGTCAGAACAGCGAGTTTGTGGCCAGCTTGAGTTACTACAGGGCTACACACTGAGTTCAAGGGCAGCCTGTCTATACAGCCAGACCCTGACTCAAAGGACAAAAATATAAAAATAAGTAGATAAGTAAATTAATGACCCAACACTTAAAACCCAGGACATTCTGTCCTTAGATCAAGATTTCCAACGTCTTTGGAAAGTTGGAAGCATTGAAAACCCAGGTCCAAATTCCCACATATCCACCCTGGCTGGGCTCAGCCATACAGAGATGAGCCTTGTGCACGGGCCAGGCGCTCTTTTACAGATCCTGCTTTGGGTGTCTGCCACTACCACACCCATGAGAGTGATGACCCTCAGGAGGCAAGAGGGTCGCTCAGTTCAACACAACTGAGTAGCTGGTGTTGGTTCAGACTTTGGGAGTCTGACCCTCGGTAGTTTATTTTAGGTATATTTAAACATAGCACAATTCAGTGAAAAATTTTCCTGGTGGTAACTCAATCCTGTGAGCGCAGTAAGGCTTAAGACATGACTGCATCAAAACTTTTTGTAACGTGCCTGTGGCACATTTCCTAGAGATGGGTTCTACAAATGGACTCCATGTGATAACTGCCATAAAGATAGATTCTACCGATTGACAAGCTCCTGATAAGGGTCTAGGGGGAAATCCGGTGTGGTCTCCGCCACACAGATCACACCTAAGTCACTAGGCTATTAATCATGTCTGCTCCCAGCCTTCTGGGTGGAAAACAGATTATACATGCCTCCCTTTGAAGAGACATCACTGTGTGTTTAACATTCCCGGGTCCCCTAGTGCTTGTCGGTGAGCACAAGGGCTTCTGTACTTCCCACGCCCAGGACGAGCATTCACACAGATGTCGAACGCATGACTTCTAGCCACTTCATTCCCGTGGCCCTGGCTCAGGTCGATGTCCCCACTCCAGTCTGAAGGAGGAAGCTTCCTGGCTGGTCCCGTGGTCCCCATCCATCACAGTCTGTCATTCTCCCTACACACCTCATTCCTTCTCTACTCAAAACCCTTTAGGGCTTCCATCCCCTTCAAAGTTAAAGCCACAGACTTCCAGTGGCCCCAACACACCTCTCACTGCCCCTGCTGCCCCAGCCCTGGCACTTGTCACTGCTGAACACCCCAAGCACACTCTCACTGCATGGCCTTTGCACTAGCTGTTTCCTTGGCCTGGCTCCTCTGTCTGCATGTCACCTCCCTCAACTCATTCATGTCTCTGCTCAGAGATCCCCATCTCTGTGACTTCTCAGCATGCTGTCTCCCCCCTCTTTCTAGCCTTATTTCTTTTTTCTCTTTAATGCTTTGATCTGTACCATTTACTTCTGTGTCCTATTTGTCATTGTCTCTCTTTACTAGAGCAGAAGCTCTGCAAAGGGACCTTTCTGTGTTGTTAGTTACAAACGGAGCTTAGCACAGAGTGGGAGGGCTTAATAAATATTTGGGGGTACACTGTAGCTCAACAGTGGAGTGCTTGCCTGGCATGTCAAAGGCCTTGAATTTGATTTCCAGAACTGCAAAAGAAAACAAAATAAATAGATAAATAAAATAAAATAAAGAAGTATTTTTACTGCACACATGGTGGTGCAGGTCCTTCGTCCCAGCACTTGGGAGACAGAGGCAGGCAGATCCCTATGAGCTTGAGGCTAGCCTGGTCTACATAGTGAGTTCCAGGCCAGTGAGACCCTGTGTCAACAAAACAAAATAAATAAACAAAGGAAATATTTGCCTGTTTGGTGGGTGGATGGATATGTGCAGCAGAGACAATGGTTGAACCAAGTGATCCAGCCAGGTCTGAGTGGGATGGTGTGGGATGCTGCTGGGCCTGTCAACCCAGAAGCACAGAGCCTGCCTTTGGGGCTGAATACCCTGTGGCTGGTGTCTTGAAGCTTTCCATCCGTTCGTCTTTGACCCTGTGACTGAAGGCTGATGGGACTCTTCCACTGGGGACTGGATTGGAATGGATCACTATCAGAGTGGCCCTAGGTGCCTGTCCTGCAAATGTCCCCATGCCCAAGGGAGTATGGTATTAAATAGAAGTGAAGCCCACCAGGAAAAAAAAAAACCCTAGGAGAAAGAAGTCTTGTGCGCTGCATCCTGAGCACAGAGCAGCACAGGTCAGCCCTGGGCCCTGGGGTCTGGAACTAGCAAGTACAGGCACATTTGTGGGGGAGACTTTTTGTCCACTAGAGCTGTCAGCACTGGGGTAATTTTGGACCCCACATTAGAGAGAATGAGGCCAAGCAAGAGGAAGCCCCCAGGTTCCTAGGACATTGGGCATTGAGGTGACTAGTGTCTGGCCTTGTCCCTGTAGCTTAAGCAGCAGACCGGAGCAGGCCACTGGATTTCCCCTCTGTTGTCACAGCTATGAACGAGGCAAGAACCTTTTGCACACTGAACCACCGGTGTGGATGGGGCCTTCAGTAGTTGGCAGTCACGGTCCTTGAGCATCACTGACCCATCATGGATCCTGTTTGTGGTTGTTCTGAAAAAAGTACAGATGTCAAGGCTCTATTTCTATCCTTATTCCTTTTTTTTTTTTTGGTTTTTCGAGACAGGGTTTCTCTGTGTATCCTTGGCTATCCTGGACTCGCTTTGTAGACCAGGCTGGCCTCGAACTCACAGAGATCCGCCTGCCTCTGCCTCCCGAGTGCTGGGATTAAAGGCGTGCGCCACCACCGCCCGGCTTCCTTATTCCTTGAAATGCTCAAAGGGGGTCCAGCTTTTACTTCCAAAGATGGGTGACAGGGGACAAGATAGAGTAGTGACCTCAGCCCATGTACCAAAATAGTGATGGCTCCAATAAGGGCTGCCGGTGGTTTCCGGCAGCTTCAGACCATGCTTGGGGGAAGATGCAGTGTCTTTAGACCTCCTGTCAGCTGCAGACCTTGGGCACAACCTCGGACAAGTCCTGGTGACACTGGGCGGTGCCCGTGTCTCCTTCCCTGCCCTCCATCCTGGCTAAACCCTCATGTCTCCCCAGCCACTAGAATTCAAGCCATTCTCTAGGATCCACTTAATTAGCCAAACCTATTAACTCCCACAAGGCTTCTCCTCCCCTCCTAATTAACTCGCTTAATTAGGGCTTGCAGGCCCAGCTCCACCCAGCCCCCTCCAGTTCCCACCCCTACCTGTCTCTTCCAGGCCCTGGCTTGACCAAGCCCCCAACAGACTGGGAATAGGGCAGGTGTTGCCTGACCGCCTTCAGCACCCAGGCCTCACTTCATGTCCTACTCCCCATCACCGGACACCAGGACTCTGCCCCTTGTAGCAGCAGCACAAGGCAGAGAGGAAAACAGGTCAGCACAGTGGGTGGAGTGAGGGGAAATGGATGAGGTGAGCTAGAGTAGGTGTTGAAGAGGGCTAGAGTAGCCGGGCTGGGGCACATGAGAAGATGCCAGGGCCTGGACCCTGGAGGCAATATGAGTTTGAGTCCCAGGTTTACAAAAGCTCTGTCCAGCTTCTCCTCTTTCTATGCCCCTGATGTAAAGGGAAAGCTCCTGCACAAAGAGGCCTGGCCAGGTAGAAAGATGCTAGTTATGTGTAGAACGTGGTATTAACTACCACAAATCTGTGTTTGTTAAATAAGTAGGAGCCTTGAGAAGAGGCTAGGGGTGGGGATTTGAGAAACTGAAGGAAAGGCAGGGATAGCCAGGGGGAGTACCACTTCTGCTCTATGGTCTGTAGCATGCTAGGAATACGCTGGGTCTGGGACAGAGATCTGGGCATGATGGCACATACCTGAGGTCCCAGCACCATGGCTGAGGCAGGGAGATCAAGTTTGAGGCTAGCCTGGACTACTCTTGAGGCTTTGCCTCAAAAGCAAAGGTAGGGAATGGGGAAATGGTGCCCACCTGGGTCAGGTGAGCAAGTGTTTAATTCACTCTCAGATTTTAACCATTTTAGAAACCCACATTCATTCAGGCGGAGCACACCTTTAATCCCAGTACTTGGGAGGCAGAGGAAGGCAGATCTCTGAGTTCAAGTGAGTTTTAGGACAGACAGTGCTACACAGAGAAATACTGTCTCAAAAACTAAATAAAGAAATAAAGAAAACAAAACAAAACAAAAGAAAAAACCCACCATGCAGAGAGCTTGGGTTTATAAGTAACAGAGACCCAAGTCTCTCTGATTTAAACTCAAAGGGGACTTTACTGGGTCACAGAACTAAAAGGTGCAAGTCTTCCGGCACACAGGGGTGTCCAGGGGTTCAGATTATGACAAGGCTTGTCTTCACCTCTTGGTTCTGTATCTGCTGTGCTGGTGCAATCCTTCCGGAGGCTCTCCCTGGTGGGGCAACTCCAGGCTTACACCAAACCTTGCACTGTGGCCCTGAGTAGGGTCAGGTACCCATCTCAGAAAGGACGCTGTAGCTAGGTAAAGGTGGGGCTGGGTTACAAGACCACCCAGGGGTCAGATCCCCTGAGTAAGGAAGGGCATGGCAGGGAATGTAGGTTCCTGAAGGGAAACCAGGGGTCTGGGAGCAGAAGGTGTGGACAGATGCTAGTAATGGAATCTGTGCTGCTTGGACTGTGTGGGCATTGTGCCAAGCTCAGGAAAGTTCCAAATGCAGGCATGTGAGGCGGTCCCTGCCAGGCCCCGCCTGGATGTCCTTGGCCTCCCTCCCAGCTTTTCCTGCGTGTTCATTTCTTTTCCTGAGGGCTTTCTGGCCCCACCCCCCATACCTACTCCCACCCCAGCCGCTCATATCCATCCCTGCTTCCAGGATGTGGCCAGCATGCCCTACACAGTCTCAGAGTTCCTCAGTGGAGTTGGCTGTGTGTGTTTGTTCTGCAGTGGTGGCGGGCTCTATGACACTCGCCTGGCCTCTGTTTCCTGCTCTCTCTCTTTCTGCTCCCCTCCCCTCCCCAAGGTCACTTACCAGATAAAGAAAGGACTTTTTCAACTCTTAGTCTCAGAGTCTGTTTCAGAGATCTGGAACTAGGACACCAACAAAGCCACCACCACCATCCCCAAGCCTCCAGAGATGTGTACTAGACATACTTTATCTTTATTCCCAGGGGTCACTTTTCCAGGAGCAGGAAGTGAATGAGCTCGGAGGGTCTGTGGCTTAGTTGGGGGACTACAGAGACAGCAGTAAACAAGGCTGGGGTCAGGTGCCCTCAGGTCCTCATTCCCAACACAACAGCTGGATACTAACCTTAAGGATATAGCATCCATCACTATGGTGACTAGATGGCAGGGTAGTAGGGTCCAGCAGTGCCAAGGCCTCCCCATTCCTGGTGCTTCTCAAAGCATGACCAATGAGGACATCCTGAAAAAGTGTTTGTTCTGTATTTTATTTTATTTTGGGGGCAGGGTCTCACTCCATAGTCAAGGCTGGCCTTGAACTACCAACAGTCCTCCTGCCTCAGCCTCTGAAACACTGAGTTATAGATGGGAGCCTCCCCACTGGGTTTAGCCTGGGTAGTTCTTGGACCTGGCTTTAGAAAACATAGACGCACAGAGTGGAAAAGTTGGAAGTCATGCCTGGTGTGCTGGCACTTGAGAAGTGCAGGCAGGAGGGTCACAAGCAGCTCAAGGTCATGGTCAGCATTACAGCAAGTTCAAGACCAGTGTGGGCTGTATGAGAATCTGTCTCAAAGGAAAGAAGGAAAGAGGGGAAGGATGGAGGGAAGGAGGCAAAGGAATCTGTGATGGCAGCACTTGGAAGGCTGAGGATGGGTGGAGAGTCTGCTTTAGCGTGGTGTGTACAGCGAGACTGTCTCAAGAGGAAAAAACACTTATCAAAGCGTTCACAGAATACTTTTCATTTTTTTTGAAAAATGTGTAGTTGTGGTGAGTAGAAACTCCCACTGAAGCCAGTGCTAACAGTTTGTCACCTCTTCGTCCCTTATTTTTATTAAGAAATGAACCATAACCAACATGAATTCCCACCACACTCCTCCCTCCCAACCCCAGATCTTGAATTTATTCCATGATCAGCCACTCCCCTGACATTACAGCCGTTGGCTGGCTTGGCAGCGAGGAGCTGAGTTCCTACCTCAAAGCACAGCAGGCCCGCGCAACCACAGAGAAGCAGGTCTTTGCTCCAACTGCCATCACACAGGCACTTGTCAGCATCAGTGGCTTCCTGCTGGCCACCCACAGTTGCAGTTGTATTTCCACGTGGGGCACAGAGCACAAGAACACTGCTGGAACACTCTACTGCTCCCGTGGGATGGATTCTAAACTGAGATTTCAGAGACTCCCGTTGCCCCCCGTGGGATGGATTCTAAACTGAGATTTCAGAGACTCCCGTTGCCCCCAGCTACTGCACTCTGGCTGCCCTGGGCCATCCTGAGTTCTGGTGGAGCCCTAGCTCAGCTGATTAGCTCTGTCCTCAGGCCCTGGACCTTTCTGCTCCAGTTGCCTGTATTTGCCATATCTGTGCACCCAAATGACATCATGTCTGTCATCTTAAACCTAATTTTCTCCCTGAACTACCCAGTCACCCACATCACCAGGCTCCTTGATTCATTAAGTTATGTGAGCTAGTTACCAGCATCAGTATTATAGGCAGAGGGTGGCCATTCAGGCGAGGGAGTTCTTCCTGTACATAGTCACATGGGCCAACATCTCAGGATTGTCAGTTACTCAGACTGGCCTCGAACTCAGAGATCTACCCGCCTTAGGGTCATGAGTGCTGGGATTAAAAGCATGTGCCACCACCGCCCAGCTACTTGGCTTTCATAATCAACAGATACACAGATTCTGCATTATTTTTTTCAGGAAACTGTGAGCCCACAGTGTCCTAGCTTGTATTTAAGGACAGTATACGTTTCCTGCAAGAGTACTTTGCCTATGAGAATCAGGAGTTCCCATCCTTCATTTCTGAGAGAGCAACTGGGAAGAGATTCCCCACAATGCATTTTGGCAAACCTTTTTCTAATTGCATTGGGGGCAACCAAAGCCCCAGGTCCTCATCTGGGAAGTTTTTGCTAGAGGAAACCTTGAACTGGGTAACTCTTGACAACTGTTAGTCAGACGTCTGTTACTACAACAAAGCACTGTGGTTATAGAATTATAAAGAAGAAAGCTTTGGTTTGGCCAAAGTTTTGGAGGCTTTGGCCATTTGTCTGACCCTGTTGACTTAGGGCCAGTGGCAAGGTAGTGTGCCATGTTTGGGACATGGGGCAGAGGAAGCTTGTTTACAACATAGCCAGGAACAAAAAGAAGAAAGGGTTCCACAATTCCTTATGAGAATGTGTCCTCAGATCACCTGAAACCTCCCACTAGGCCCCGCCTTTTAAAGGTTCCCACCACCATTCAATAGCACAAAGCTTTAGGACCAAGCTTTTCTTTCTGTTTTAAAGGTTATCTTCCTTCCTTCCTTCCTTCCTTCCTTCCTTCCTTCCTTCCTTCCTTCCTCCCTTCCCTTCCCTTCCCTCTCTCTCTCTCTCTTCTTTCTTTCTTTCTTTCTTTCTTTCTTTCTTTCTTTCTTTCTTTC
>CAJQZJ010033049.1:5845530-5874239 GCA_907164525.1 Lophiomys imhausi
TGCGTGTATGGCCCTCTTCCGATCTACAGCCGAGGGCCGTAGCCCGCCAGGCGTAGGGCGGAGCGGCGCGCGGGCGGAGCGGGCGGGCAGGTACGCGCCGGTGGGAGGCGGAGCCGCGAGGCCGCGATGGAGCGCAGCCCTGGCGGGCGCGGGCGCTGGAGTCCGAGCGCCGGGCGGAGCGGGAGCCGGAGCCGCAGACTCAGCCCGCGCCAGGCCGGGGCAGGAGCCCGCAGGGCCGGGCTGCTCGCAGCGGCGGCGCCCGAGCCCCCAAGCGGCTGAGCGGTGACCTCCAGCCCCGCACGCGGCTGCCGGGACCCAGCGCGCGGCAACCGCACCAGACCGGGCCCCTCAAAGGTCTGCTTCCTACAACCGCACACCTCAAGACCCAGAGAGACCCAGCCTCGAGGCGCTAGCCCTCCACGCTGCTCCGTCACACAGGGACCCCAAAGCGAGAACAGCGAGACCTTCTTGCCAACGAGAAGCCGCGGGCACCCCAAAGCCCCGGGACCCGGCGACCGAGCCCCCTGCGTCGCCCTCCGCATCCCGGCTCATGGTGGTGGTGATGCCCTGAGCCCCTCTCGGGCCGGGCTGACGAAGACAGACACGGCGCCCAGGCCCCCTGCCGCGGCGTCCCCGCGGCCCCAGCCCAGGTAAGTGAGACCCAGGTGAGGGGCGGCAGGTGAGTGGCACCGAGGTCCCCAGAGCCCTGCAGGTGGGGAAGGAAGTAGGAAGTGCGCGCTCCCCCTCCTCAGCGTCGCCATGGAGCCGTAGCTGAAGGACGTCTCTTTGTGTCTCGCTTGGAGGAGCCGCCCCCTCCTCCTCTCCCTTCCCCCACCCTCCACTCCTACCCTGAGGCTGGGGTACAGCGCCGGACCCCCGGAGAGAGTAGTTGCGATGCCCTGGAGAGGGGGAAGAGGGTGGAGAGTCTCCTCCTTTAAAGCAAGCCTGGAGCGTTAGTTAGACCACAGGTCCTTGCATAAGGAGATGCAGATATCCCTCCCCCAAATGCCAGGCTGAGTTCTTAAGTGAGTACCCCTCCAAGGAAAGAGAAGATTTGGGGAGAACACAAGTGAGAGGTGCCTGTATTCTGCAGCTCTGGTGACAGCTGGGGCTTTGGGTGTGTGCCTTTGTCTGAGAGGGCAGGGAAGGGGCGTGTTTGAGAGAAAGAGTGGAAATCTCTTATTTTCTCCCATTCCCATCCCCCAACTCAGGTCTCAGTGGGTTCCTTTACCCCAGTTCCTCATTGTGCCCCCTGCAGAACAGGGAGAGGGCAAGCCCTCCTAGAGTGAGCAGCAGCTAGTTTTTGGGGAGGGGAGGTACCGTGGGTGAAGAAGCCATTTCAGGTCAGAGCACTTTTCTGTCCCTCTAAGTCCCAAGGACAGCAAACCTGAGCCCTTTCCCTTTTCCTGACCCTGGGAACACCTAGAGCCAAGTCCAGGACTGGGACACTGTGTCCTCTACAATGAAGGAGTGAGCCCAGGTTCTTGCTTAAGCTTTTCAAAGCATCTACAATCAAGGGGCTATCAACAAAGTCCTAAACGCCAGGACCCAGGGGAAGCTGGAAGACCCTGTGGGTGTTGTACCTGGAAAAAGGGCATGAAGGTTTTCTCAGCCTTCCATAGACAGACACTGGTGCAAAGTCAGGTGTCAGGTGAGTAGATAGGCTGGGGAAGGCAGGACCCTGGGCACAGAGCTCTCTAGAAGTTCCTTTGTTCATTTATTCATTCATTGAGATCTCTACCGCATCTGGAGTTCCAACCCTTGGAGTCTGGCTGGGGCTTTCACCCATCTTTTCCTGATCTGGCATCAGATCCCTGGGCTGTTCTGTTTGTCCAGACAGTGCTGTCAGGACCAGCTGCTTGGCCCCCATCCGTGAGACACCTGATCCCCCATGTCGGACTTAAGCAGCTGATGCCTTCCCATCACCACTGCCTTGACTCCACCCTGCTGCTGGCTTTGCCCATGAGTGAGGCTATAGCCTGGGTCAGCACTCCTGCAGATCCTCCTGCAAACTCAAGGACAGTCAAGGCAGTCACCCCCAGAAGGGGATGTGTGGAAGCCAGTTGCCCCGAAGACTGGGTGACCTTGATCAAGCCTGTGGCATTTCCCAGAGAGAATAACAGTGAACCATATACTTTGCGGCCAGCGTGGAGGATATGGATTGAAGTCAGACTGTCAGAAGCACCTAGGTGTGTCCAAACCATCTTGGAAGTTTATTTTGTGCAGTGAGTTGGAGCCCAGGACTTTGTCACACACCCCGCAGGCAAGGACATGGAAGCAGAGGCAAGAGAAGCAAGGAAGAAGGAAGACAGGAGAGCAGAGGTTCAAATGACTGTGACTAGAGACGCCCGCTATAAGGCTAGAGGGAACTGGTAGGAAGACTTTCTTCCTTGCTAATCTGCGGTGGCTTCCCATTGAGTAGCCCTAATAAAGTAACTTGGCAGCCCAGATCTGTGCAGCCTGCCCTAATTTTCATCTTGGGCATCCCACTACACCTGGCTCATCTGAATGTCTGTATCATATAAAATTCCCCTGACCCAGAGCCCACTGTACGATGGCTTGGCAGCCATTTCTACCCCTACCTCCCTTTTTGTTCTGATTTGAACTGGCATAGTAGAGAGCCTAGTCTGGGTGGTGGGTAGCTGGGCAACTTAGAGACAGTGGCATGCATATGTGTACGTGTGCTGTGAGACTGCACATCCAGGCCCAGCTTCAGGGTCTGGGGCTGTCTTGTCCTGGCCACACAAGCACTGTTGAATCTACACCCCGATGTCTTAGCATTTGGAGAATATAGTTTAGAGCCTCCTGTTGCTGATCAGTGTGTTTTACATTTTTGTTATTGGTCCTCAAAATTTTTTGAAAGATTTCATGTGCAGATGCTGATTTGGGGATCCTCTTGAAAAACCAGGGGATGTGGCAACGTAAGACCCAAAGCCAGAGAATGGCTAGCTTGTTTGGACAGGGCACATGCCCCCACTGTACTAAGATCTCCGGACCGTTCTTTACTGATGTGAACTTACAGCCTTGCTGCTGACCTCCAGGTTTGCAGGGTGGAGGGGAAGCTGGAAAAATGATTGCTCAGCAGTGGCTGTTCAGAGTCTACAAGCACGTACTCCCTGCCACCCTCAACCCTTAATCAGGATGAACAGAGTGCCCATCTGGGGTTGTTAGGGTCAGTAGTGGGGAGGGAGGACTTCCCCAGACTGGCCCACATTCTACTCCCATTCCACCTAGACACTGCAAGGAGCAAAAGATCAGGGTTCTAGGCTAAGCTTAACAGAGGACTTGGGGAGAGCTGCTGTTGACCTTGGTTTACTCATCTGTGCCGAGATGGTTGAAGTGAAGGGTCCAGGCTTCCTCTTCTCTGGCTTTTCAGGATTGAGTCCTATGCTTTGAACAGGTGGCCCAGGTTGAACATCGGGCAAAGGATGGTGCTCATGCTTGCCATATGCAAGGGTTCCATCCCCAAAGCAGCAAACAAAACCAAGTAACCTTGTCTTTCCCCAGGTGACATTCCCTAAACATGACACTGATAGATGTTGTCAAATAACTGGGCCAGAACCAGAGGCCAGTACCAGGCCCCAGCCACTGGCCTTGGCTTTGGAAGGACAAAGGCAGGCTGTAGCCCATGGTCAAAAGAGATGTCAGAGCACCATGCGGAGAGCTCCAACTCTGGACTCCCCCTGGGTTTGGGATGCACTTAGCTGCTTTGACCCTCAGTTTATTTCTCTATAAAGTAAGGATAATACTGTGTAGAGTGAACTAAGGCAGGAAGGAGCCTAGGCCAGGTCTGCCATATAGAATGAGGCCAGAGACCATTGGATCTTATTAAAGGGCACTGCAAGGGGATGGCGGAGCTTCCTTTGGGAGCTGCTCCAGAGAATGTAGGGCTTGGGGGTGTGGAGGGAGGTAGCGCTGAAGAGCTCCAAGATGGGGAGCAAAGAGGACTCAGCCCGGTCCTACAGGAGGCAGGTCTGTGGAGTTAGCTCTGGGTTCTTGGAAGGAAGGCCCCCTTAGTCCCCTGCTTCTCTCCAGGAGAGGGTCTTAGTGGATAGCAGTGGTAGCCAAAGGCTTTCTGCTTCACGAAGTAGATCCTCTAAGTGTGGAGAGTCAACATCCCCTTTCTTTCCTGGCCACCTCCTTCCTTTTTGCCATACCCTGTCACTCCTAGTTCCTCTGCCACCCAAGGAAGCCATGTCATTAATGCTGGGCTTGGAAGGAGGCAGCGGAGCAGTCTTCACTGTCAGTCTGCAGTGCCAGGCTCTGGACAGATTGTCATTTTATCCTACACCAACACGTATTGAGCCCATGGCAGGATGAGCCCAGCTCTATGTTCACCAAGTGTTGGTGTTGAACTGGCACCAGCTGCCTATCCAGTAACTGACCTGACCTTGCACTAGTCAGTTCTGGGGCCTGTATTTGCTGACAGCAAAGGAGGTACTCAGTGTTCCCCACAGTCAAGGTGGTGGTGAGGGGTTCTTAGCCTGGAGCCAGTGAGGCAGACTAGCTGTGTCTGCAAGTGCTCTAGGCCCCTCCCACCCTCTGCTTCCATATTCAGATGAGCTGATCCCAGTCAGGGGAATTGCTGTGACTCCCCACAGCTTAGCACTGCTTCCCTGCAGCTTGAACACTCACAAGAGGGTTCCAGAATACACCAGCTGGTTCTGGGCTTCCGGGTGGGAGACCGGGCAGGGCTGGCCTAGCTATCATAGAACCACCTCATCCGCTTGTCAAACCTGAGAGGAGGACCCCAAAGAGGGTGCACAACTCTACCTACTGGGCCCAGCTGTGTGGTCTTGGACAAGGTCACTAACCTCTCTGTGCCTCAGATATCTCTTCTGTAAAAAAGAATCTTAGCACTAATCTTGTGGGGCTGTTAGGAGGGCTGAGGAATGGATGTTTGTAAAGTGCTATGAGTAGCACCAAAGGTTTGCCTCTAACATCAGTCCTCAAAGCCCTGAACAGAAAGGGATGGCAGCTACACTTTTAGAGATGAAGTGGGTCCCTGGCCTGGCATGGTGGCGCAGACTTTTATCCCTATATGCAGGAAGCAGAGACAGGCAGATCTCTAAGTTTGAGGCTAACCTGGTCTAATAGTGAACTCCAGGCCCATCAAAACTACATAGTGAGACCCTGTCTGAAAAAGAGGGGGGATGGGGCTCTCAGGTGAAGGGCTTCCGCAGGGCTTTCTCTGCTTGGGGTTCTGGTCACTTTCATGTCATACACACAGCACAAGGCTTGGTGGAGCTGACGTTCTCTGGGACTCCACCTGGGCACCAACCTGCTCCAGGGCTCTGCAGCCCAGCTGCACCAGAGTCTCCTAAGGCAAGGCCTAGGTCAGCGTTACAAGCTGTGCCTCCTCCCTCAGGGAACAAAGCTCAGCTTCTTGGAGGACTTCCTGGCTACTGAAAGGGAAAGCCACTTCCTGTGGTGTCTTCCGAGTTCTTCAGGACAGTGGCCACTGTTCCTCACCCTAGCCCAACCCAAGTCTTGCCCCTTCCCCCACCTGGCTCACCTGCTGAACTCTTAGCCCTCAGTACCTGCATAGTCCTACTTTGGGGCTCTGCTCTGCTGTCCCAGTACAGTGTCCCCAGGCTTCATTTCCCCATAAGGTCTGCACTGCCATGCTTGGCAGCTTCCTTACCCTTGCTCCCTAGCGGTTTCTCTGGGACGGCACCTTGCCTGATGTGCATCTGTGTGGCTACTACGGTACACAGTGTAAGCTCTCAAGCAGCACTCGTAGGTATTCCCAGGTCTAGGGCAGTGCTGAGCACATAGTGGGTGTGCAGAATATTTTTATGAAATGTTTTAGGATCAGACAAATCATCTCAAGCCATGACTGACCTGGTGTGACCTGGGACATAACCACTTAATCTTTTTCTTTGCGCCTCAGTTTCCTTATCTGTGAGGGCATGAATAGCATCTCCGAAGGGTATTTGAGATTTAAATGAGTCAGTATGTTTAAAGCAGTTTTAAGTGGCCTGTAAGTGGTGGCTCTTGTAAAAACTACTTGACCCTGAACTATTCCATACCCATTTTCTCTCGCTGTTGGGGTGCAGGGCATGTTAGACAGGTGCTCTGTCACCGAGCCACATCTTTAGCTCCTATGCCTGTTTAACTGGGAGAAGTTGAGACTCAGGACAAACAGCTTGCACGGGACCCTATGGCTAGGAATGGTGGTGAACACCTGACCTTTTTCCTAGGCTGGTAGCTGCAGGCTTGTTTGTCCCTCTGTAGCTCAGAGAAGTCCTGGGGCTGGGGAGTAGCTCGGTTCTCCAGAGAGCCTCTGCTCACCCAGCTATCTCTGGCAGTCACCATTTGTTCACTGGGGGGCAACCCAGCCAAGGCCTCTGGCCTATCAACCAATGGTAGATGACCTCTATGTCCACTCTGTCAAGTCCTGAGTGCTAGATTGCCTGTGTCTTCCAGGTGACGAGTTTTGGGGTCCTTCACAAACCTCGGGGCCTGCCTCATGGCCCTCTTTGTAAAGCCCCTACCCCTTGGGGCCCAGGGCTCCCACCTTCCACAGGAAAAGAGAGAGTAGACAACCTGTTTGGTTACAGACTCACCAATCTAAGTAGCTACCAAGGCTTTGCCTAGGGAAGGTGTGGGCTGCCAGGTAGAAGAGAGGGAGGCAGGCCCCAAGTCAGTCCTAGAGCCTTACACCATAGTGCTCTCTAGTCGGTCCTGGTGGCAAGGAGGGTGTGGAAGGTTGTGTTTTGTGGCCTGACCTAGCGACACTCCACTTTCCCGATCAGGCAAATGGGGAGTTAGCCTGGTGATCACAGACTTTCCTGGCTGTCGCTGGTTCAGGAATAACATTTAGCTGCAGAAAGATGGCCTCTGTTTATGGAAGAGAAGGGCAAATGTGCCCGAACAGCATGCGAACTATGTCTCAGGTCCTTCCACCTGGCCAATTCTTACCAACTATCTGCTTCATGCCAGGCATGTAAGAAATGTCTTAGTTCTCAATGTAGCACACTGTTCAATGGGCATCCTTTACCTTGTCCTGCTGATGAGCAAATTGAGGCATCAGTAAGTGGCACAACCTACCCAAGGTCACATTGCTAAGAAGGAACAGTGCCAGGATTTGCACCTTGAATAGGAGACACTGAGTACCCTCTTCTTCCTTCTGCTTTCTGGACCAGAATACAGTACTTGGTGGGTTTTGTATGATTGTCAAGGGACTGGGGCTATCTAGGCATGATGGCTGTATGTCTGTACGCACAGCACTCACGAAGAGTCAAGAAGATTTTGAGTTTGAGGTCAGCTTGGGCTATTTATCAGCAAGACCCTGACTCAAAAGATAAAACAAAGGAGAAGACTTATCTAGAATCCTCTGGTTTCCAAGGGGGACCTGACCCCTAGTGGGTGTAGAAACAGGCATGTGCTATGGTGATGCTCCTGGCAGTGAATGGGAGAGTCCAAGTGGAGGCAGACTGTGGTCCTGGGTAAGCCAGTATAGAGGGTAGGGACAGCCTTCAGGGAGACCATACAGGAGCAGATGGTCAGCAGATTAGGATACCTGTCCTGGGAACAGAGGGGACCTTGCTGAGTGATATCCCTCAGGATGGGGTCCTGGTGCTGACGGTCTGTTAGAGCAGAGTTCTCATTTGCTTACTGTCTTACAGCCCATCCTCTAACAGCACCTGCCACTTACCCTCACCCAGTTGTTCCTTCTGCTCCCTGACCATGCAGGGTTGTGTCTGATAAACTTTAATCCTTCCTTTCCTCCTTGCTCAGCCCCCACCTCCCCAAGAGATTCAGTTGTTCATTCAACAGATCTTTACTAAGCACCTGCTTTGTGCCAGGTGCCATGCCAGCTTCTGGGGACTCCACAGTAAACAAGAACAGGCCATAAAAATCCCTGTCCTCTGGGTGCTTCGAGTGGGAGAAAGACATAGTTAATAGATGTCATCATAGTCAGTAAATTATGTAATGCATTCAAAGGTGCTACGGGGAGAAATAGAGCAAGATGTGGGGGGAAGGGGGGCCAGAATGTGGCCCTGGTTTGGAAGGTGTCCCCAAGCAGAACACTCAGGAAAGAGCCATGTGGGCATAGAGGGAAGAGCTGTCCAGCCAGGAGGAACAGCCCCAGGGTGGGATATGACTGCCTAAGAACAGCAGGGAAACTGAGGTGGGGTGGAGCACAGAAGCAAGTCAGGGCCACGGCCAGTGGAAAGACTAGTGAGATGGGCTAGTGGAGGGAGTGGAGATGGGAGTGACACTCTGTGGATAGAATAGACTATCACCTGGCACAGTGGCACTCACCCGCAGTCCTAGCTTCAGAAGGATCAGAAGTTGTAAACCAGTTTGGGTCAAGGTCAAGCTCTGTCACTAATGTGTGGCTTCTGGAGTTACTCAGTGTAAGTGCACGCAAAGGAGAAACCAGTTCTTATTTTTGCCTTGTCAAAGTAGTGTACTAACCGTCTGACTGAATCAGGTGATCTGGAGCCCAGAGGGCAGGGTAACTGGTGG
This sequence comes from Lophiomys imhausi, assembly GCA_907164525.1. Classification (NCBI taxonomy): domain Eukaryota; kingdom Metazoa; phylum Chordata; class Mammalia; order Rodentia; family Muridae; genus Lophiomys; species Lophiomys imhausi. The sequence goes on from CAJQZJ010033049.1 coordinate 5,854,009, forward strand.
CCCCTGCTGTGTTCTCCCAGAAGGAGACTTCTTACTTGGCAGGGTGTCCAGCAGCATAGCAAGTTGGTCCCGGGCTCTCTGCAAAAATTCCAAACTCACCCACCCTTTAACTTACAAGCCTGTTTCTAGAAGCTATATGGATATACGCTTGCATCCATTGACTGTCAAATTACTTCTGTACTTTTTATAGCAATAGTAGAGAGCCGGGCACATCTTGGGTGTCTACTGTGAGAGCTTTGGCCATGGGCACTGCAGAGCCAGCTCTGTAGTTTCCCTTTCTCTAGCTGGCTGGCTCCTTACCCTGCTCAGTCCTGCCCACCCCCAACTAGGCACTTGACCAGTCTTCAGTGAGTGCTGTCCAGGCCTGTGGTACTGAACATGGATTGGAGGGAGGCCTGGGGCCCAGAGCTTAAGACTAAGGAAGAGGACATAGAGGCCAACAAGCTAAGGATTCAGTCCTGGCCCTGCAGCTGACGGGTTGCGTGACTGTGGGCCGGCTGCTCTGAACCTCCGCGTCCTGCTCTGTAAAGAAGGAGTTGCCGCAGAGATTAAATGGCAGAATAAATGGTAGTTTTGCCACTTGACTTTAGAGATAGTAAAGCAGTGGTTAAACTCGATTGCAGGATGATGATGCCTAGTAGTAGTACTGGTTCCTAGATGGATGATTTTGCTTTGATGATAGGACCAAGCTGAGTTTGATGGTATATGCTTATCATCCTAGCTACATGGCAGGCTGAGGCAAGGAGGGTCAAAAGTTTTAGGATAGCCTGGATTACATAGCAAGACTCTTGTTTTAGAACGAAAAGGTTTGGGGGGGGTGCAACACTTGCCTGGGTTCCACCCCCAGCATCAAATGCAGAAAAAAGACAACACCTGTGCCTCAGTTTGTTCATTTGTAAATTGGATTAGTAATAGCCCCCACACTATGAGACAATGGAAGGATTCAATGGGTCCTCAGGTATCAGCTCATCAGCTTTCTGTTAGCCTCTCCAACCTGTCTCTCCACAGTGACCAGTGTTCTTCACAGCTGCTCCCCTCATGCAACCTGGGCTTGGGGCTGTTAGGGTGTGATGGCACTTCACTCTCAAAGACATTGTGGCTCCTGACCCAGCCTGCGTTGACCTGTGCCCCTGGCCCTCAGTCTGCTCATCTGCAGAACGGGGCCAAGAGTCCTTCATGTGGTGCTGGAAAAATAACTGTGCCTGTAGGGTCACATTCAGGAAAGCCAAGATATAAAAAGTTACAACTTCCCAAACACGTAAGGAATTATTCACCGGCATTTGTCACCCCCTGGCTCAGTGCTGGGAATAGCAAGATGATTAAGACAGGGGCTGGCTTTCAAGGAGCTCGTGGCGTTTTCACTGGATTTTAGGTACACTTGTCTGGAGTCTAACTTGAGAATTATATAAACCCAATCAACTGGCTTAGTTAAGCCAGAACAGAAATCCATTGATTCATGAAACATATGTCCAGGAATATAACTGGCTTTAGGCCTGTCTTGTTAGCACGTCTCTGTTGCTCCCCTGTCAGGCGGGTTTCCCCCTTGGTGTGGCCAGCCAGCTCCCAACAACTGTAGCCCTGTGTCATCTTGCTTAGTCTCACACCGTAGTGGAGGATGCTGTTTCTCCACAGCTCCAGCAGAAGTCCCAGGGCTTGCCTGCAGTGGGCCATCTTTGAGCACATGTCCATCTTGAGGCAGATGGAATAATGGGTCCAATGGGTCAGGCAAGCCTGGGTCAGGCCTGTCCCTGATAGGAGTGTAGAGAGCACCACTGTGAACCACATGGACAGGGGGCAGGGCTGCTGCCCAAAGAAAGGGGGACTCATGCTGAGCAGGGAAATGCCACATGATTATTCTAGGAGCTGCAGCACAGCAAGGCCAAATGGGATGCACACCTGTGATCCTAGCACATGGGAGGTGGAGGTGGCAAGACCCTGTGTCAAAAAACAATCAGATGAGCAAAACTCCATTGCAGCTGTGTGAGCAAGGCAAGAATTGAGTCAAATCTGACTTTCAGTCTGCCTGGGGTGGAGTGCGGGGCAAAGGACAATGACAGACATGTATGAAAATGCCACAGGCCCATTACTGTGCGTATGCTAACTGAAACAAGTGTAAGACAGAAAAGCAGTTCATCTGACTTTAAGGAAGGTCTAAATAAAGGAGGCAGCATGAAGACTACTGATGTGTGGAGAGCTGGCCCCCTCACAAAAGCCAGGGGATGAAGCTGCAGCTCTGTTGCCTTTCACTGATGGAAGGGAAGAGGTCACTGGACTGCCCTCCACTCAGTTCTGAAATTCTACCACATTGCTGTTTTTTTTTCACAGGAACATTGACTGGCTCCCTAGAGAAGTGAGGCGTCCTGCTCGGAGTATCCTTGGGGATTCTTGTAGCCCAGGCCTTTGTTAAGACACCTTGGAGCTTGCCCTTGCTTGGGACACAATGTAGGTCCAAGGCCTAAGGGACAGAACCTGGACATAGGACAGAGATTCTTGAGACTCTAGTGTAAGGATCAGAAAGGCTCACCTGGAACCAGGCATTGTGACTCGCTCCTGTAATTCTAGCTCTTAGAAGTCAGAGGCAGTAGGATCACAGGTTCTAGGCCAACCTGGTCTACATAGTAAGTTCCAGGTCAGTCAGGATAAGAAAACAAACTAAAAAAGAAAGGCCTGGCTGGCATCCTTTGGTCCTGCCTCAGCTCTCACAACCCTCACATCCCCAGGTAGGCTCTAAGCTCTGCTGTACCCCCAGAGATGGAGGACCGCTCTTCTGTACTGTGCCTGTGTTGGCCCTGAAGAGCTCTGCAGGACAGGAGCCCCAGATCTGAATCCAACTCTGCCAAATGCCAGCTCTGAATCCATGTGTGGCCCAGTAGCTGTCTTGGTTTGCTTGGCACTGCTGCTACCGAGGACCCTGACTGGGTGGTTTATAGTGAGCAGAGATGTATTTCTCAGTTCTAGTGACTAGGACGTCAAGGTCAAGGGCATCCCATGATACAAGGTGGAAGGGAAACAGGGAAATACCAGGATGAGTCTTTGAAATGAACACAGCCTCTAAATAGTCTCCAAGGCCTGTCTTTTTATTAGTGTTGGTGTGTATGTGGTGCATGTGTATATGGTACACGTGTATGTGTGAGTATACATGTGTTATAGTGTGCATGTGAGGGTCAGAGGCAGCTTTATAAAGCCAATCTCTCCTACCTTAAAATGTCTTCTGGGCATCAAACTCAGACTTCTGTAAGCACTTTTGCCCAGTGAGCCATCTCACCTACCTGTTCTGGTCTTTCCTCCTTCTTAATTAATTAACTAATTATTTTTTGAGACCAATTTTATGTGGCTTATAGAGATCCTCCTATCTCTGCCTACCGAGTGCTGGGATCAAAGGCATGCGCCAGCACGCCCGGCCAAGGTCTCACTTCTTAATACTGTTAAAATGGCAGTTAGAACCAAGTATGGTGGCACAGGCCTGTAATTCTAACACCCAGAAAGCTGAGGCAGGAGGAACAAGAGTTTGAGGCTAGCATGGGCTATGCTGGACACACAAAAAAGGCAGTTAGGTTTCACTGTGTGGCTGGGGGGTATTTATACAGCGAGGGCAAAGCAGCCGCTGCGTCACTTGGTTGTTTGACTGAAATCTCGCTCACAGTGCGCAGAGCGCCCAGAATGGAGTAAATGTTCAATAAATACAGTGACATCGTCTCCCACCCCCGACAGGACAAGGCAAGCCCTCTTTGCAGATGGGTCACCCTCCAGCCACCTTGTGATTGCATTTTTGTCCTTGGTCTCTGTCACCATTCTGGGGGAGTCTGGCCTTGTTCCAGGCAGGTGCAAAACATAGTTCTGTCTATTGGCTAGCCCTTAATGAGTTAGAACAGTGGCTGTTCTAACAAGCCAAGCCTCAGGGGTGCAACACAGTAGAAACCCACAGAACAATGCAGGGTAGGTAAACTTTACCCCTTCCTGGGGGACCTGAGCTGCCTCTCCGTTGTGGCTCTATCACATTTAAGGGGTTGGGGGTCCTTTGGTCAAACCAGCATCCAGGCTTCTGCAACTGGAAAAAGTCCTGAGCTGGCAGTAACACATGTCACTTACATTGTCATCCCAGTGGGGGAAGCCAGCCACATGGCCACATGAAGGAAGCTGACGAATGTGACTTTTTACTGTAGAAGAGGGGACTGTTTGCTAGCAGCTGGCTGTCTGCCATAGCCACAGACAAGCCATCACAGTCTTGAGCTTCTGTTATTATCTGTAGAACAGAAAACATCACTCAGTAGTGACAGTGGCTGCCCAGGTCTGTACATTTGCTGAAATCATTAGCATGCCCATGGGTGTGTAAGTCACGCCATAGGTGAGCTGTTTCTCAAAAGTGCAGGCAGCTCCTTGCCCTCTGCTCAGGGTTCTTGTGAGGACTCAGCGTTGACACTGTTGCCAAGCTGGTACTGCATGTGTGTGTGTGTTTGTATGTCTGTGTTCGTGCATACGCTTATGGCTTCTGTGCGTTTGTCTCTGCTTATGGTGAGGAATGAGAGTTCCAAAGCACTGTGAGCTGGATGCTGTACTGGGTGTAGCATCACAGGGTGGCACCCAACCCAGGCTGCCTGCCAACAGGAAGTGGTAGGCGGTTCAGTCTTGCTTCTTGCTTGGGAAACCCTCCCCCAATTTGGTAGCCTTCCAGCATGTGGCAGAGCCAGGACTGCCGTGCCTGCACACCAGTATGTCCATCTCCGTCTCCTGGAATGTACACATATCAATGGTCAAGACAGCAGCCCAGGACCCTGATGGGTTGGAGAAAGCGCCAGGTCACCACACAGATGGGTCTTAGAGCCAGTAGGGGCACACCCTGGAAGTGCACCACCCAAAGGGTCTCTTGGGGCAGCAGTTACCCAGAGTGTGGGTGGGTGCCCTGCTGAGCAGCAGTAGGGAGGAAACAGAGGTCAGCAGAGACCTGGAGGACAGTGTTCCCCTAATGCCAGAAGTGACTTTATCCTTCCAGCCACTCAGGAGCTAGACATGTCGTGCTTCACTCAGTCTCAAGCTGTCATATATACCAGGAGCCATGTGACATCACTAAGGAGAACATCGGTGGTGCCACAGCCAACAGGAGCTCTGAGAATGACATGGGTATCCTTGGCGGAGACTACCCAGCAACTGCAGGATCTGGGTGTATTGTTCCCAACACTTGTCTTGGAAAAACTGATTTAAAGGGTAGAATTTAGATTCACTTCCAGTGCTAGCTGAGTGTCTGTGGGCATTCATTTCATCATGTAATAACAGCATTGTATTGTGTAGAGTTAAGATTAGCTACGTCCTTATGACGGGCTGGCTGGCTTCAGTAGGTAGTTTGGTTAATGCTTTTGTTTTCTTTAATATGTGGATGTGTAAACTGAGGCCCAGGACTGGCTGTAGGTCACCCAGCTGAAGTGGTTCACAGTAGGATCAAGGCCAAGACTATTCCAGGCTCATGCCATCTCAGTAGTTCCGCACTGTGCCTCTAAGTCATGTTTGGTAACTGGGTCAGAGGCAATATGTACCTGAGGGGTGACACAGCAGCAGCAGATACAGACATGTGGATTCAGTCATTGTCCCTGCTGACACCTTGTGGAGAGGAAGAGGAAGGCTGAGCAGCCCCAAAGCTTACCCAATAAATTTAGAGAGTGATACAAGAGAGGATGGAATCAGGTCTGGCCTCCGCCCTCAGGAACTCTTGGCTTGTTGACAGGTGGGCATAGCTGAGACATCTTCCCCAACATGTCCAGCAGGGGAGGCACAGATGTCAGCGCTTCCAGTGCCAGTGACCTGTACCGCCTGGGCCAGCAGGGGTTCATAGAGGAGAGGGACCCAAGGACAGTGGCACTTGGGAGGTCAGGCAGGGAAACAGGAACTGGAAAGTAGAGGTTGCTTAGGAACAGTGGCCTGTCTGGCAGCTACTAAAGTTTGCAGAGGCAGTGCAGGTGGTGGCCAGAGGCAGTCCTGAACCCCAGCGGGCAGGCAGGTGCCCTTAGGCCCGTGTATGGAAGGAATAAAGCCTCTTGCAGCTGCCAGTCAAAGTCCCTAAGGACACAGAGACTGTCTGAGGTGACTGAGCAGGCCGATGCTCTAAGTGGAGAGCTGTGTCATGAGAGAGTGCATGTGCCTCTCAGCACGCTAGGTTGTCTACGTCTTCAGGAGTGTACACATGTCAAGTGGTCAGGACAGCAGCCCAGCATCTCCCTGGTGGTTGGGGAAGGCTCCAGATTAAGAGGGCTGCATACTCACCAGAAACTCAGGTAAAACCCCCATACTGTCCTTGAAAGGTTAGTGACAGTGGCCTGAGGACACCCTCAAAATTGGTGTCCTCTTTTGAGATGAAGCCAGCTATGGGCTACTAATTTGTTCTCCTCACCATGTAGTTGCTGGACAATTGACAGAGCTTGTGGTCCCAGAAGCCCTGAAGCTGAAAGAAACTCCCCTCCCCTTCCCTGTTCTCCAGTATAGCCATGACCCACCTGTCAACAAGCCAGGAGTTCCTGAGGACAGAGGCCAGACAATGGCAAACTCCTAGCCTGGGACTGGGAGCCCAGTCATGTAGAGAGTAAGGGGACAGAACTGGTTCTTCTGCCGTCCTCTGGGGGTCTGTGAAAGCATTTGCCATGCCACAGTCTAGACTCTCAGGGTAATGCTGTGGGCACGACAGTTCTGTGAGAGCAGGGTCTGTGAACAGAGTGGTTCATGAATGGAGAGAGCAGGAGCCTGGGGAAGTGGAAGAGGTGGAAGCCAGTGCAGGGAGGGGGGCCTCTCTCATCCCAGCCATTGCTGAGGACGGATGGCACAGATGGAACGCCCGCCGCCTATGGCTGGTGGGAGGCCAGGAAGTTCCCTCCTGATGTTCCTCCTCTCTGTGTGAAGTGGGAGGCTGGGTCGTGCTGCCTAAAAGGAAGGAAAGACAAGGAAAGGGCCTGACCTGAAAGGGAGTGGCTGGCCAGGGCTCATGGAAGGGGGCAGCTCCTAGCACTTCCTGCTTCCAAATGGGAATTGCAGTTCTTGTCCAAAAGAAGTGAATGCTCAAATAAGCTTTGGCGTATGGTCCTGACAGCCCTGAAGCCAAGGAGGAGCCACACCATCCTTATCTACTCACCACATAGAACCTGGTCATGACTGGCAGAGCCTGTCTGGAGCTGTTGGTCTGTGGAGTCTTGGCATTGTACCCACCTACAGAGCACGTACTCTGTACCAGGTGCTTCATGTCTATTTAAACCTCACAGTGGCTCATGAGAAGTAGTTCTGTGTTAAATCTCTTTATAGACGAGGAAACAGACAGATGTAAGCTGCCCAGGGACATCCAACTAGTGAGTGACATTTGGTGTTTCAACCCAGGCTGAGTGGCTTGAAAGTCATGCCTCATGTCAGATGGGCTCTTGGATGCGTCCTTCAGGGCTGTGGGCAGGGCTCTGTGGAATGAGAGGCAGCTGATGGGAGGCCTGAATGCTGACCTCCAGCTGATAACACTCATGCATGTGCACACACCTGCCCAGTGCACTGGGTGAGGGAGGCTCTGCTCCCAGCACACACACCCACAGCGAAGAAGAGAAGGTTCTGGATGGCTGCCCGGAAGATAAGGATGGAGACAGAGCAGGCTTGTGGTGGAACAAAAGGAAACTCTTAGGGTGACAGATAGGCTCATTATGTTGATTGCAGTGATGGATTCATGAATATTCATGTGTTAAAACTCATCAAATCGTGTTTTAAATATGTGGTTTTTCATATACCAAGCAAACCCCAGTAAGACCACAGAACACTAAAGCAAAGCATAAGGTGGAAAACAGAAATGAATGCCCCAAATTGGGTATTGGCTTCACTATCACCAAGTCAGTGTCCAGCCTTGGACTTGGCCCTAGGCAGTGTTCCTGCTCCCCTAACCATCCTTGAATGGCAGAGGATGGTGGTCTATGTGGAAACAGAACAGTAGCTATGAGGGCATATCCATGAAGACCATCCCAGTTATGGATGTGGCAGATGACACACTAGCATGTGCAAAACTCTAGATTTGACCCCCCACACCACTACCACAGCACCGCCTACAACAACAGAAACTCAAAACTTGTGAATGGAACCATATGTGTAGCTGCTGTTGTGTGACATAAACCTGTGTGCTTGCTGGGCACTGTGTGGGTTAGAGTGTGAGACAAATGGGTCTGTGATACACAGTACTAATGAGGGACAGCGACTATCTCCAGAAACTCTGGGGATGGTGACGGGATTAAATGATGCTTAGCATCCCTAGTGGCCCAGGTGGGGATCTCCTAGGTGCTTGGGAGGTGGGAGGTAGATGAGCAGGGGCTCACTTGTCACTCACTCATCATGCCATACCCCACAACAGGGAGAAGATGAGCGTGGGCTGCCCTGAGCCTGAACCGCTCCACTCCCTGCCTTGCTGTGGGCCGGGGGCCGCCCCTGTGCCAGGTGCGGGCGTGCCCCTCCTCACAGAGGATATGCAAGCGCTGACCCTGCGCACACTGGCTGCCAGTGATGTTACCAAGCACTACGAGCTTGTGCGGGAGCTGGGCAAAGGGACCTACGGGAAGGTTGACCTGGTGGCTTACAAGGGCACAGGTGAGTGTTGGTAGCGTGGCAGGGTATTAATGTTGGGGTGGGGTCTTGCCTGTTTAGAGAGGGCCCGCAAAGGTGCAGAGCAGGAGGAGTTGGCAAAGTGCCCAAATTGAAAGCAGGCTACTTTGGGGCCATCTGGGTGCCTTTGAGACAGATGAGCCCAGGGACAGGACACTGCTTGGAGAACATTGTGACTGATGCTAAGGAGCTGGACAAAGGCAAGGACAGTTCCTTGGGAACCTTATTTAGAGCATGCGGGAGATGGCCCTATGGGGTTGGTCTAGGACTTGTTTCTCCACTACAGACATAGACCCTGATGTTCAGCCAAGCAGCCATGGTCACAGAGCTACAGTGGGTTTGGACTAGGATGACACTCCATGCTTGCCAGGGCAGGAGGAGCCTCTAAGGCAACCAAGGCAGCAGGAAGAACACTTGCATGGGGACACTTTATTGTTTTCTGTGTGACCCTGGGCAGTGTAACCCATATCCTCTGTTAAGGAAAGAAGGGAACCAGTGCTGATATTATTGGGTCATTGATGAGCGTGTGATGTGAATAGAGGAGCTGAAGGTGGGCCCGTGATGTGTAGCACTCTATTGCTATTGCATACTTGTGTGCCCAATAGGGTACATGTGCCTGTCCTGTTTTGGGGACCAGGGTCCTACAGGGACTTATTCACCCATTGGCAAGCATTTGCTGAGCTCCTGTTGTGATGAATTCTGGAGACAGTATGACAAGGAAGTTCCTGTGCTCAGGGAGCCGTGTTCTAGCTGGGGAGACAAATGTGACAGAAGAGTAGACACTATGTCAGGGAAAAGCTCAGGGCAGGAAGCAGGATGCCTTCCTGGCTTTTTTTCTCATCAAGGGCTGCAAGGTAGAAGACCCAGGTCAGTCCACTCTGCCAGGTGGACTTAGTCTTCTCCCTTTACTGGGTCAGTTTTCCATCTGTTCCAATGAGGACAGCTTGCTGACTGGGGCCACTGACCTTACTTCAGGGGCAGGTTGTACAGCCATATGTTGGTGGGTGTACATGTGAGGGAGAGGGTATCACTTGTTTCTGTGATCCTGCCAGGCACCAAAATGGCCCTGAAATTTGTGAATAAGAGTAAGACAAAGCTGAAGAACTTCCTGCGTGAGGTGAGCATCACCAACAGCCTGTCTTCCAGCCCCTTCATCATCAAGGTCTTCGATGTGATCTTCGAGACTGAGGAATGCTATGTCTTTGCCCAGGAGTACGCACCTGCAGGGGACCTGTTTGACATCATCCCTCCTCAGGTACTTCAGATAGTGGCAGAGAGAGGGGAGATGGGCTTTGGGGCTGCCAGAGTATGAACACCTGGAGGCAGATGAACCGTTTGATCAACCTGTAAGCTGGGTGTGGTAGTGCATGCCTGCAATCCCAGCAATTGGGATCTGAGGCAGAGGCAGGAAGAACAAGTGTTCTTTACCAGCTTGGGCTGAGTAGTGGGACCCTATCTCAAAACAAACAAACAAACAAACCAAAACTGGTAGTGTGGAGTATTTGTCTAGCACATACAAGCTTGGGTTGACTCTTCCTCCGCACTGCAATTGAGGCAGAGGAAGTGACCCTGGAGCAAAGCGGGGAGGATTCTAGTACTTGGTTGGGATCTTTCCACATGGGTAAGAGTTGGGGCCAAAGTCACCTAGCAAAGGAACAGAAGGGGTTTCTCACCAGGCTGGGAGGAGGACAAGCAGGCACTAGGATCAAGGCAGGTTAGGGGACAGCAGGAGAGTTGTGGCCCCCAAGTGGGCAGGTGATAGAGCCGGAAAGGAAAGGAAGGGGCTAGGGTGAGGGCTGGCGCTACCCATAAGCAGCTCTCCCTTTTCTTTGCAGGTCGGGCTCCCTGAGGACACAGTGAAGCGCTGTGTGCAGCAGCTAGGGCTGGCGCTGGACTTCATGCACAGCAGGCAGCTAGTGCACCGTGACATCAAGCCCGAGAACGTGCTGCTGTTTGACCGTGAATGCCGCCGTGTGAAGCTGGCCGACTTCGGCATGACGCGGCGCGTGGGCTGCCGTGTGAAGCGCGTGAGTGGCACTATACCCTACACTGCGCCCGAGGTGTGCCAGGCAGGCCGCGCTGATGGCTTCGCGGTGGACACGGGTGTGGACGTATGGGCGTTTGGCGTGCTCATCTTCTGCGTGCTCACCGGCAACTTCCCGTGGGAGGCTGCTTCTGGCGCTGATGCCTTCTTCGAGGAGTTCGTGCGCTGGCAGCGGGGTCGCCTGCCCGGGCTGCCCTCACAGTGGCGCCGCTTCACTGAGCCCGCGCTGCGCATGTTCCAGCGGCTGCTGGCGCTGGAGCCAGAGCGGCGCGGGCCCGCCAAGGAGGTCTTCCGCTTCCTCAAGCACGAGCTCACATCCGAGTTGCGGAGGCGGCCGTCTCACCGTCGCAAGCCTCCAGGGGACCGCCTGCCTGGGCCCCTGCGCCTCGAGGCTCCCGCGCCGCTCAAGCGCACTGTTCTCACCGAGAGTGGCAGCAGCTCACGGCCCTCGCCAACCAGCGCAGGGCCCGTTGTGCCCGTGCCCGAGGCTGGTCTGGCTCCACCTGCACCCCCGGGCAGGACCGACGGCCGAGCGGACAAGAGCAAAGGGCAGGTGGTGCTGGCCACGGCCATCGAGATCTGCGTCTGAGCTGCTGGGAGCAGAGCAGCCGCTGCGGGTGGGGAAAGCTGTGCTCTCCAACCTGTACTGGGAACAAGGAGCAGCTGCTGCCTGGCGGTGGCAGGAGGGAGTAGCGAGTAGCGTAGACTTAGGAGGCCCAGACACCGGGGTTGGTGGTGGGCCGGTGACATAGCTAGCAGTTACATGTGGCTGGCCTCGGCTCAGAGGAGCCGAGGCCCCTGACAAAGGCTGGGAGCGTGTGGGCCAGACTCTGAGTTCTGGAACCTGGACACTCCTAGCACTTACCACCACTTGGCAGATCACCCTACAATCTTACATCCAAACCTGGGCATAGAAGGGGGCTTTGGTGTTGGGCAGATATGGGCACAAGATCCTTAGAAACTGGCTGGGGGAAGGCACTGGATTGACAACAGTGGGGTCCAGGAGGTCAGAAGTAGAGGCCAAGCCCCCAAATGTAGCAAAAGTCGTGTGCAGGAACGGACCCAAATATCTAGTGATAACCTCTCACCTCCTCCTGCTGATGGGAACTTTGACCCAGGAGGGAGAGCTGTTACTGCAGCCACGAGGCTATTGAGAAAAGAGTCCAGTAGTCTCCCCTCCTGGGAGTAGGGGAGCAGATGGCAGGGAACAGGAGGCTTGGCACCCCTGTGTCCCTAAGGCAAAGGAGTACATGCACAGTCCAGCTGCTTCTTCCCTGGGCACTCCATAAGCAGGGGAAATGACTGTGCCAGTTACTCCTGGGTTTCTGTTGGGGTCACATGTGTAAGCCTCAGTTCTAGGCCAGGAGAGGAGCACATCCATGGAAGGGACAGGAAGTCACAGAAGTGAGAGGAGCCAGTGTGGTGTGTCTGCTGACTGGAGTGTCCGGACAGCTCACCAGGCAGCTGCCAAGAGCCAGGCCCATGTTTTACCACGCTCCTCAGGGAATCCCAGGAGACACCTGCTGTTGGCTCAGGTTCTTAGGCAGCAAAACAGGAATTCACTCTGCCCTGGCTCTCCTTTGGGACCCCTACCCAATGTGGAGGCTTGAGGAACCCCTGCAATAACCTCAACACAGGGAGGCTGCGCCTTCTACCTAGCACTACCCAACTGGCCAGCCTGGGTTGCCTCTCCTAGGGTCCCTCTAAAAGTTCTGGGAGGTTCCATCTTGGGTCTGGCTGGCTAGCTACAAGGGGTACCAACCACCCCTCAGCTTGGAGCCCCCACCTCTCTACATACCCCCTCTCTCCCACCACAAAGGGCTATAGGTCCCCCTGCCCTGGCTGAGTCCAGTTTACAAAATGTGGTTGCTCCAGGGCCTGGTCCCACCCTCCTGGGGCACCACCATTTCCCTAGTGGACACAGGGCCCACACATGCCAGGTAAGTAGCAAATGCCTCCTCCTGCCAAGAGCCAAATCTCAGAAGGTCCCCATCACTGCCCTGGCCACCTGGGCACTTAGGCCCTCCTTCCCAGCCGCTACTTCTCTTGCCTTAGGCCTCTCCACCCTGACCTGCAATAACAAGGAAGTGAGATTCCACAGTAGACGACATCCCACATCCCATGTGCGCCCTCTCTGTTGAGATCCTGTGTGGGAGGCTTCTCCCTTGTAGTGTCTAGGATGGTAGTCCTCAGAAGAAACATTAGGTATGTAGCCCAGCCCCACTGTTTAGAGGCAGCAGCCAGCCTGACCCTGACCCGGACTCAGATTGGGTCAGCCTCTGCTCTTGCTACCACCACTGGTACTGTCTCTGTCAGTGGGTTGGGATCCTTTTCCCCTTAGGAGAGGTGTTGCTTACAGATGTTTACCTCAGTTTGTCACTGTTGAAGAAACAAAAATAGCAAAAAATTAATAACAGCGTAGACATGGAGACTTAGAAGACAAACACCACAGAAGAAACCTCCCCCTTTGCAATTTTTCTGTGAAGGTAGTTCATGTACACACACATATGTGCGTGTCTCTGTCTCACCCCAGAGCAGGCCAGATCATCTATTAGTACCTGTCCCAGCCTGTTTCTCTCACACTGCCCCTGTCCTTTGGTGCTTCCCAGGGGCCCCTGTGAGCTGGCTTGTGGGGTGTAGGGGAGCTCCCTGGATGGGAAGTGGAACCTCAGGTTAGCTAGAGGTCTCCTACCAGGCCTATGAGCAGAGAGCCCTATGGCTGTGTGACGCTCCCTGAGCCCACAAGACAGTCCTGGTGGCTGGCATCAGTGTCCAGGTCTGGGGCAGGGCCTGGGTTGTTCTCAAGCCGTAGAGGCCCTCTCTCCTGTCTTGCCTGCCCTACCCCATGTGTTTGTAAATACTCTGGCATCCTTTGGCCCTGAGGAGGTTTTTAAATGTGTTATTACTTCTCTAACCATGACAATTGCTATAAAATAAAAATTTAGAAAACTGGTGGTTTCTGTTGCAGGATGGGAGGGACACGCATGTCTTCCTTTTACAGCATGCCCCTAGGGTAGCATCTGCAGTGTCCAGGCCTCTACTATCAGGCCTCAAGTGGACCCAGGGCAGGGCTGAAGGGGGAATGTACTCCCTGAACTTTCTGGGAGAGGGACAGAGAGAATTGTCCTGGCTTGAAATTCAGTTTTAGTTTAGACTCATTCAGCCTGGGCCAAAATGGAAAGCTCCTAGCCACTTTGGTGTACATGATGATGACAAAGGTGAATCGTACAGACAGGGCCCAGTCCTCAGCAACAGCTGTCTGGTGATGGAAGTGTGCCACTCACAGAAGGCCAGGGCTTGGGAAGGCACATGACTGAGCTGCCAGGGAACACTCTGGAATTCTAAGTTAACTAGGCTAGGGCACAGTGGGACAGTAGGAGCGTTCTCAGGGCCAAGTAATACCTGATGCTGGAGCATCTGTAGGGAAGTACACTGTTAGTATTCAAAGAAATGTTTACTGATTACCCACTATGCCAGCAGAACAGTTATGTCTGCTCTGCCTTCAAACCTGCTCATATCAAGAATTGACCACCTAAGGCACCCTACATGGCCACTTGTGCATGCAGCACCCCTCCCTTTCAACAGTTTCCTTGCTGGCCTCCCAGCAACTGGAGTCCCCTCAAGTTCTAGCATCCTGAGCCATTCTTTCCTACTAGAACATCTATCACTTGGTTAAAAAACCCCTATACTCCCCATGCCACCCCAAGTCAAAGCTGAGATCCTTAACAGTGGCCCATCAGGCCCCACATAGGCCAGCTGTTACTGTGCAGCCTCATTCTCCTACCTCTCCTGGTCTCCTTGCTGCCAGTGCCCTCTGGCTCTTCCATGGACACCAAGCATGCCAGCATCCTAGGGCTTTTAACTTCCCTCCGATTCCCCAGACCTTCCAGGACTCCTTCCTTCCTCCCCTCCCTTCTTCCCATCCCTGCTCCCAAGTCTCCATGGAGCAGAAGAGACAGTGTTTCTTTGCAACCATCACCCCTTCCAGTGCCATGTGTTGGCATCCATGTCTCCTGGCTAGACGGTAAATTCCTTAAGAGCAGAGACAGGAGAGGGCAAAGTGCTGCTGCTTCTCATTGGCCCTCCATGCCCAACAGAAGACGTAAAGGAAAACCACATCACAATTTGTCATTCCTGAATGAACATCCAAGACTATTTTAGGGGCTGAGAGTCTACAAATGAGCAAGAAAGATAGCCCCTACCCCTTCCTCTGCAGCTCAGTGTCCAAAACAAGATATCTAATAAGTTATGTGATTATTTATGCAGTGAAAGAGTGGAGAGAAAAAGAGAATTCTACTCTAAGCAGGTTGGAGGTACGAACTCTTACCCAAAGTTAAATAGGACATTTCGTTTGGGAGTGCCCATCACTTCTCTGAGATGACTGGAGGGAAGACCCAGCTGGGGGTTCAGAGCTTCTCAGGTTATCAGAGAATGTCACTGTTTACCACCAGCGGGGTGTGAACCTCCACCTGCTGTGAAATATAGCACTCTCCTGTAGCCTCTGGAGATAAAAACCATTGCCTGCCATGCCCGTGGTTTAATCATAAGGTATCCAGCCTCACAACATGCTACCAAGAGGATCAGGCTGTCCCTACAGCTCCTGATGTTCAACTTGGGGTCTTAGTGTCCTTTCCTGTCCAGAGCATTCTAAACTAATTCAATATCAAAAGTTCTAATTGGGCTAGTCAGATGGCTCACAAGGTAAAGAGTATCTTACCCCCAAGCCTTATGACCTGAGTTGGGTCCCTGGAACCTACAAGGTAGGAGGAAAGAACTGAATTTGTGAGTTGATTTTTTTACCTCCATATTCCCCCTTAACCCCACCTGTGCCCCACTCCAATAAATAAATACAATTTTTTTTAAGTTCCAGTTGGCATTGAACTTCAGAAGGAAGTTCCCTTTCTGTGCAAAATGCTTCTTGAGCCCTATGCAAAATTCCCCAACTCCTTGCCAGTCCCTGATAAGCATGTCAAGACAAAGGATATTGATCGGAAGAAGTAATTTCAAAAGCTTGAAGGTCTTGTATGCCACCTAGTGGCAATTCCTGGCATTCTGACACAGGACGAAGCCAAACAGCCTGGATGACTTTTCACAAACAGCCAGTGGTTCACAATCTTCTCAACGCTGCAGCCCTTTAATACAGTTCCTCATGTTGTGGTGATCCCCCAACCATTAAATTATTTTTGTTGTGACTTCATAACTAATTTTTGCTACTGTTATGAATCATAATGTAAATATGTTTTCTGATGGTCTTAGGGTGACCCCTGTGAAATGGTCACGACCCACAAGTTGAGAAACTTTGCCCTATCCTAAAGCCAGAAATAGTGAGATAGCATCACAAATCGCACAGGCCCAGAGAGATAGTGGCGGTCAAGAGTGTTCTTCCAGAGGATCTGAGCTTGGTTTCCAGCACCCAAGTCAGGTGGCTCACAACAGCTTTCAACTCCAGCTACAAGAGACCTGATGCCTTCTGGCCTCCTTGAGTAACACACACACACACACACACACACACACACACACACACACACACACAAATAAAACTAGATCTTTAAAAAAAAAGTGTGGAGAAGCAGAAGGACAACAAGGTGAAAAACAGCAAGCAGCATGCTGGCATTCTGGCTGTTTGGGCTCAGGGGAGGGAAAAGAGAAATCTCACCCAGGGTAGGGTGTAAAGCAGGAAGGTGGAGGCCAACACTGCCATCCTGCTCTGGTAAAGCTGGACCCTTGACTGTAGGACAGAGGAGAATTTCAAGAGAGTCAGAATGAAGTAAGGTTACCATGTTTAAGGAGAGATGAAGGATGGTACACACTTCGGAGGAAAGCCCTGGAGAGAGCTGTCCTTGGGCATATGATTCTGTGGACATCCTTCCTTCTTGTTTATTTATTTATTTATTTACTTCTTTTCCTGCAAGATTTTACTGCCTATCCTTAGATGGTCAGGGACTCACTGTGCAGAATATGCTGGCCTCAAAAATCCTGGAGCTACTTCTGCCTCTATAGTTCTCTGTGATAGAGAAGTGAACCAACAAGCCTGGCTTGATGCTGTGTAAATTACATTGTCCAAAGCATGTAATTTACAATACACTTTTAGATTAAGGCAAGATTTAAAAATTAAGTGGGGGGCTGGAGAGATGGCTCAGCCGTTAAAGGCTAGGCTCACAACCAAATATATAAAAATTAAGTGGGGCTGGAGAGGGCTCTTACTGCTCTTTCAAAGGACTGGGGTTTGGTTCCCAGCACCTACATGGTGACTCACAACCACCTGTAACTCTAATTCCATGGGCTACAACTTCCTCTTCCGGCCTCCAAAGGCACCAGGTAAGCATACACATATGATGCACATACATACACACATACACACATACAAACAACAAAATCATTAAAAATAAATCTTTTTATTTAAAATTAAGTGTAAAAAATATTTCCCCATAAAGAATTTCCTATTGCAAGTGAAATTGTAAGGTGGTTTATAAGGTAAATTGTTTAGCTGTAGGGATAAGAGAGAGCTGTTGGCTTATCTCAAAGGTCATGAACATTCTGGCTCTGGGTAAGCATGGTGTGTTTACTGTTTTAGCACCCTTGCTCATGGTATCTGTAGGAATCCAAAATCTGTAAGCTGTTTTAATTTATCAGTTGTGTTGCAGCTTCTGGTTCCCATCCAAATTCTGGGGTGTGGGGCTTCTTCCCTGTCCTGTGTCCCTTTAGTCTTTACTGTCTATCAGCCTCAGGGTGGTCCCACTGAAAAGAATCCACTGTCTTACCAATGAGGCAACCCTGCGATCCTCACATGCCTCAAATCCAGTAGTTTTTGGTGGCACAGCAAGTCTTCTGGTGGGACGGGTTAGCAGTGGGAAAGAGGTTCATTTTTCAGAGAGCCAGAGTTGTGCATCATTTTGCGGTAGAACCAGTTGTTTAAGACAGATATTTCTGGAGAACTGAGAACAAGGAAGAATACCACAAGTTAGGGAGCAGGAGTCAACCAGCTATGACCCCAGGGTGAGAGACAGTCACTGGTGGTGGTCATGGTGGCAGGATGGCAAAGAAAGCTCACAGAGAAGGCTTAGGTCAGGCTGCGAAGCAGGGGTAGTCCTGTTCTTAGTGACTAGTGACCCTGTCACCTCAGGATAACTATGGAGGCTGATATTTCCAAACCCAACATCAGCTAGTGGGTCAGACTCTGAGCTGGCTGTCTGCTGTGAGGTTCACCACCCCAGCGACAGAGACATCCAAAGCTCTGCAGACTTCCTGGCATCTGCAGCCTCATCCTTCTCCAGGATGTGCAATGCTGAGCAGGTCTTGAAAGCATGGAGACTGCTCCGCATGTCCAGATCCGTGTGTGCTCATCTCACTTCTAGGACATTTTGGAAACAGTCCCTAGCTAGAGGATTAGGCTCCCATCCCTTACCCCTTTGCTACCTCATGCAGGGAGGTGGGAGAATCTGCCCAGATCACAGATCTGAAGCTGAGTGTGGCCACAGAGGCTCTTGGTGTACAAAGGGGAGCTGCTGCCCTAGTTTGCTTTCCTGGTGCTGTGATAAACTATGATCAAAAATAAGTCGGTGTAGCCGGGCGGTGGTGGCGCACGCCTTTAATCCCAGCACTTGGGAGGCAGAGGCAGGCGGATCTTTGCAAGTTCGAGGCCAGCCTGGTCTACAAAGCGAGTCCAGGACAGCCAGGGCTACGCAGAGAAACCCTGTCTCGAAAAAAACCAAAAAAACGCCGGGCGGTGGTGGCGCACGCCTTTAATCCCAGCACTTGGGAGGCAGAGGCAGGTGGATCTTTGCGAGTTCGAGGCCAGCCTGGTCTACAAAGTGAGTCCAGCACAGCCAGGGCTACACAGAGAAACCCTGTCTCGAAAAACCAAAAAAAAAAAAAAAAAAAAAAAAAGAAAAAAAAATAAGTCGGTGTGCAGTGCATGGGTTTGTTTCGCTTACACGTCCAGGTAACAGGCTATCATTGAGGGAAGTCAAGGCAGGAACTCAAGGCAAGAAACAGGAGCAGAAACCTTGGAGGAAGGCTGCTTGCTGGCTCCATCCCTGACTTGCTCTTGCTTGCTCTCTGTCAGCTTGCTTATATAGCTCAAGCCTACCTGCCTAGGCATGGTGCCACCCATTGTAAGTGCAATCACCAGTCAAGACAAGTCTCACAGCATGGCCACAGTCCAATATGACCAAGGCAGTTCTACAATTGAGGTTCCCTCTTCCCAAGTGACACTAGATTGTCAGATTGACAATAAAAACTAACCAGGGCAGCGATTGAAGAGAAGCCATCTCTGATGGACGTCTGAACACCAGAATGAATGACAAGAATCATTCTAGAGGACTCAGAACAAAGCTTTGTGCTTTTATTTTTATTCCTTTTCTTTCAGTTATATGCCACTCTGTGTTCACTTCTTCCTCTCTGAATAGCCAGCTTGTTGCACACCACATTGGACTGGAGGGAGGGAAGCTTAGCTGGGGTGTGTGGGTGCAAGGCAGGACCTTGGTCCGCAGTAAGTGTGCAGACACAGAAGACACACACCCTGGAAAAGCTTCAGAGAACTGGGTCAGTTTATTGGGGTGTGGGGGAGGTCTTTATTCCCCTGGGGGGGGTGGGCAGGGTTTCTGAGGCAAGGTTTGTGTGGCCTGTACAACTGGCCAGAAGAGGGGTATTGAAAGATACTTCATCTGCATACTCTGGGGCTAGGAGCTACGAGGAGGAGAAACCTTACAAGGTCAAAGTTACCTAATTCTCATTGTTACAGCCCCACAGTCATCTAACTCTCATTATTATTATTATTTTTAAAGATTTATTTTATTTGTTTTATGCATATGTGTGCTCTATCTGCATGTACACCTGCATTCCAGAAGAGGGCACCAGATCACATTGTGGATGGTTGTGAGCCACCATGTGGTTGCTGGGAATTGAACTGAGGACCTTTGGAAGAGCACTAGGCAGTGCTCTTAACCGCTGAGCCATCTCTCCAGCCCCAAATTCTCATTATTATTAATTATTATCATTTGCTATTGAGGAATAAGAAGTTTTCTTATCTCCCCCTGGAGAGTTCTATCTCTGTTTCTGTTTTTTGAGTCAAGGTCCAGAAAGACTGTCCTGGAACTCACTATGTAGAACAGGCTGGCCTCTAACTCAGAAATCAGCCTGCACTTGCCAAGTACAAAGAGAGTGCTAGGATTAAAGGCATGCACCACTCTGTAGCCAAAAATGTTTCTTTAAAATGCTTATATTTATTAGTACTTAACAAACACTTATATCCTATAACCTAATACCTAAACCTAATAAATTATCTAGGAACACCCTAATACCTAAGAACACCCAATACCTATCTAAGAACACCTAACACCATTTTAACTTTCTTTTTTTTTTTTTTTTTTTTTGTTTTTCGAGACAGGGTTTCTCTGAATATCTCTGGCTGTCCTGGACTCGCTTCGTAGACCAGGCTGGCCTCGAACTCACAAAGATCCGCCTGCCTCTGCCTCCCAAGTGCTGGGATTAAAGGCGTGCGCCACCATCGCCCGGCTAAAAGTAGTCCAGAAGGCATCATGCCTCTTTTTTTTTTTTTTTTTTTTTTGGTTTTTCGAGACAGGGT
>CAJQZJ010033049.1:5890589-5916116 GCA_907164525.1 Lophiomys imhausi
CCTGGTCTACAAAGTGAGTCCAGGACAGCCAACAATACACAGAGAAACTCTGTCTCGAAAAACCAAAAAAAAAAAAAAAAGTCTTCTAACTTATTTCACTTTTCAGATGAATTTCTACATTGACATCACTGCCACTCAGTGTAAGGCAGGAGACACACAAGAATATATTTATAATAATTTGTAGAAATTCTGTAGACAGTCTTTGGGGGGAGGGGCAGGGCACATGAGCGAGCATGTGCATACAAACGTTTATTGGGGGAAGAGGTTATCAGTCCTTGGCCTTCACCTTCCTTATGGCTGCCAGCACATTGCTCAGCACATTGCTCAGCTCCTCCTGCTTCCTTCTGGTGTGCATGTACATGTCCTCCCTTTTCTTGATGGACTTGAGCTTGCACGCCCTTGTCCTTGGGCCGCTCATAGGGCACAAAGCCACAGACTGCACACCTTCCCGATCATGTCCTACAGGAACTTGATGTGGCTGGTAAGGCACTCGTAGCGCAGGTGTGCCTCAGCTTGCTGACATTCGTTTGTTGTCACCTTGTTAAGATTCATCGCTATGGGGTAGTGCTGGGCATGACCGCTGCTCTCTGTTAGCGGCTGCCTCTGGGTAGACAGTCTTAATGGATACGTATGTAAATGAAATTAGAGAAAGTTCTTTGTGAAATTGATGTATTCATATGTTCCAGTAGAGGTCGTTATAAATGTATGCGCATTTTCTGAGGTCCATGAAGCAATGAAAACTCTTCGGATTACATAGACCCTCATGAGCAAAAGGAAGGATTTTGGCTGTAACTTTAAATTCACTGAGATTGCTGGAGAGGAACAGCAGGCTTAGAGAATTTAAAAATATGCCAAACACATGTCAGATTTCCTTCTTTGACAATAAGAAAAGTAATTGCAGGATCTGGTAAAGCCACCTCCACTGCGACAGAGCCTCTCACCCCAAGTGCAAAACTCTGCTTCCACTTGATCTCCCTTGTGTCCTCCAATTCACTCATCCATACAGGACACTCCTGGGTCTGGTGTCTTCACGCTCTACAGTTATTTACTATGGAAATGCGGCTGAGTATAGTTTAGAGACAGCAAGATCTGCTTATTGGAAGACAGAACATGGTGCTTGATTAGAGTTCTCCCAGATCATATGAGCATTTCTGTTCAATTCTGTGCATGTTACAAGGCGTGTGTAATAGAAGGCTGTAGGAAATCATTTCCTCAAATGTTTCCTGGCAGGAACATTAGAATACTACAGAAAGATTTTAAATTTGCAGATTGAGACCTTCATTGTTCAAGTACAGCCTAGTTACAGCTAGAGCAGTGGTTCTCAACTTAAAGGTTGTGATCCCTTTGGGAGTCGAACGACCCTTTCACAGGGGTTGCATATCAGATATCCTGCATATCAGATATTTACATTACAACTCATAACAGTAACAAAATCACAGTTATGAAGTAGCAACAAAAATAATTTTATGGTTGGGGGTTACTACAATCTGAGGAACTGTATTAAAGGGGTTGTAGCATTAGGAAGGTTGAGAACCGCTGAGCTAAAGGGAAGCTGCTGGATCTTTATTTGAACATCACAATAATGTATGCCACAGAATTTGCAATGTTTCTATAGTGCCAGTGCAGCCTTTCCCACCCCAGCCTGTGCCACTGGAGCAGTCACAATGGCGGCTCCTGCAGCCGCTCTGGTCAGAATGGCACAGGGCCAACTCCACTCGGGAGCTATCCTGCCTCAGCCCTCTCCATTGGGAGCTGTCCAGCTGAAGACATCTTTCCTACCTCCTCTTGCCTCTGACTCGGGAGCTGTCCACGGTAATGACATCTTTCCTATCTCAGTCTATTGCTGTCAAGGGAGCTGTCCACAAAGGCAGCACCTCCTCTCCGGTCTCTGTCATGCTGCAGGGAAAGGCTTCCCTGCCACAGACTCCCTTTGTAATCTTGGTAAATTTCATAAACTTTGTAAACCCTCAAGGCAAGAAATTGACCAGACCCCTGCCTGAGGAACTCCAGCAGTCCAACCTCCCCCACAGATCTATCTGTCATAATATTTCCAGCCTCTGTAACTGTCACAAAGGTCATCTCTAGGCCCTCAGTAGGACCCATCCCAGAGTATGCTAATTTGAGGTGAAAACATCTGAATAGAAAGCTACCAATCCCAGAGCAGGGAACCCACCAATCCCTGAGTTCTCCAAGCTCAAGACTTAAATTCCACCACTCCTCACTCAGGAAATCCCTGTCCTAGAAAGCTCCACCCCCAAGAAATCCTATATAAACCCTGCACATTGTTCAATTCCTTGCTGTCCTCTACTGGGAGCAGGGTCAGCCACACCCTGGATTCATCCCTCCATACCCTGAACCCTCCAATAAGTCTCTTTTATGAGATTTGATGCCTGCTGAGACTCTTCCATTGGATGAAACAAAGAAGCCAAGAAACAATGAAGAGAAGAAGAGAAGTGAAGGAGGAGCAGGGCTCAAGCTCCTAGACCCCTCAGCTCAGCTAGGGTTGAGGAAACTCTCCCCTGTGAGCTGCAACATCTCTTCTGAGGAAGCCTCCTCTTGGAGCTGTGTGGTTCTTAGGCTCCCATGCCTCAGGATGCCATTCCACTTGGATACTGTCCCACCTAAAAGAGCTGTGTGGATCCTGGGCTCATAAGTCCCAGGATACCTTCCCATCCAAGCAGGCCTAACACTAACAGTCACCACTTGCTAGAATGAAGGGTGTTATTTTCTTTTTTTTTTTTTTTTGGTTTTTTCGAGACAGGGTTTCTCTGTGTAGCCCTGGCTGTCCTGAACTCACTTTGTAGACCAGGCTGGCCTCGAACTCACAAAGATCCACCTGCCTCTGCCTCCCAAGTGCTGGGATTAAAGGTGTGCGCCACCACCGCCCAGCTTGAAGGGTGTTATTTTCTAAAGGACAGAATCCAATCCTAGTGATCAGGCTTGAACACACATAAGAGCAATACTAAATGGGCTCAACAGGATGAAGATGGGGGTGGGTATTCTGAGTAGTTTTGTTTTGCTTTGTTTTTTTTTTTTTTTTAAGATAAGGTCTCACTATGTAGCACTGGCTGGCCTGGAAATCACTATACTGCAGGTTGGCCTCAAATTCACAGAGATCCTCCTGCCTCTGCCTCCCAAATGTGCCAGCACACCCAGCCTAAGTAGATAATTTTCATGAATACAAATATAAATACAATTAGAGAACTCTTTAAAT
The DNA here is from genome assembly GCA_907164525.1 of Lophiomys imhausi. Lineage (NCBI taxonomy): Eukaryota > Metazoa > Chordata > Mammalia > Rodentia > Muridae > Lophiomys > Lophiomys imhausi. Next base: position 5,893,804 of record CAJQZJ010033049.1, read on the forward strand.
TGATATATTCAAATGGCTAAAAGAAGCCCTTATAAATGTGTACAGATTTTTCAGGGTCCACAAAACACTGAAAAATCTCTGTATTTCGTAGACCCTGGTCAGCATTTGCATGTGTGATAATAGCAATTGGAAGATGAATGTGCTGGTAGTTTTAAGTCAAGGTGATATAAAGCTATGGTCATCTAATAGGAGGGAACCTCGACTGAGAAAATGTCTCCATAAGACCAGGTTGAAGGCAAGCCTGTAGGGCATTTTCTTAATTAGTGGTTGATAGGGGAGGGTACAGACCATTGCATTTGGTGTCATGCGTGGGCTGGTGGTCCTGAGTTCTATAAGAAAGCAGGCTGAGCAAGCCATGAGGAGCGAGCCAGTAAGCAGCACCCCTCCATGGCCTCTGCACCAGCTCCTGCCTTGCCTGAGTTCCTGTGCTGACTTCCCTCAGTGATAAACTGTGATGTGGAAGCATAACCAAATAAATCCTTCCCTTCCCACGTCAGTTTGATCATGGTGTTTCTGCACAGCAATAGAAAAACTAACTAAAATGCGATAACAAATTTGGGAGGGAGGTGGGGGGTACAGGAGGACGTAGAGAGAGAGTGGGTTGGATGGGAACACATTAGTCATGTATAAAATTCTTGAAAATTTTGTATAATTTTGAACTTAAAAACCAAGAAAAATATAACAATATTTATTTTGTCTATACCACCAAACCCCTATTTTTCTTTTTCTTTCTTTTTTTTTTTTTTTTTACTTAAAAGCAGGAATCTGAAACTTACCAATACAAAGCAGAAGATCCAAGAAATATTCTACAAAGGAAGGAAATTGATCACTGACAAAGCATTAAAAATTCTGGAAAGATGGCTCGGCACTTAAAAGAGTACTTACTGTTCTCGTGGAGGACCCAAGTTCAATTCCGAGCATCCAACAAGCCCCTGTAACTCCAGATTCAGGGCGATCGGATGCCTCTCCAAAGGCACCTGCATTCACAGGCACATACCCATGCCCACCATTTAAAATAATAAAAACAAATCTTCAAAATAAAACAGGAAAATATTTCCCCCAAAGAAACTCCACAACCATTGGAAGTACACAAAGATGGCTGAATGGAGGCAAACTGAACGTAGCCAGCATTACACCAAATCTGCTGTTTTTGAATGATGAGAAAGACGCCAAGTGACGCAGTGATACTTTGGGACTGGAATCAAACACGGTATTACTTTTAAATGGAAGCAGCAGCCAAACACTGGTGAAACCGTGATACAGCCTGGAAACTGTGATGTATTGGTTACTTTTTCTGTAGCTGTGATAAAATTCCCCTACAAAGCAATGTGAGCTAGTCACATGACCTCGGGGCAGGAAGCAGAGTGAAGACTTCCGGTGCTCAGATACCTTTCCCCTTTCTAGGCGGCCAGGACCCTGGCACAGAGAATGGTGCCACCTATGGATCTTCCAACTTCAGTTAACCTAATTGAGATCACCGCCATATAGTCAAGCCCAGAGGCTAACCTAATCTAGGTAATCGCTCACAGGCATCCCCAAAGGTGTCTTTCCTAGGTGATTTTAGAACCAGTGAGGTTAATAATATTAACCATCACATTCACTGCTTTGACAGGTCCTCCACCAAAGAGGCTAGTCCATTGCTTTGTGATTCAGCCTTACTCAAATTCTCAGCACACAAGCAGAATGAAGCCAGATCCTTTCCACAATGTGATGTGAACGGTCTCTAGCCAGTTCACAGCACTTCTGGTTCTTCGGTTCTTCTCTGTCATGGCTGATATTGTTTGCCAACCGGACAGGCTCTAAAATCCCCTGGGAGACAAGGTCGCAGGCACACTTATGAGGGATTATCTAGATTAGGTTAACTAAGCTGAGAAAGTTCCCTTTAATTATGCATCCCTCCATGAGGGCGAGTGCTGGACTGAATAAAAAAAAAAAAAAAAGAGAGAAATTGAGCTGAGCACTCCACTCATCGCCCCTTCCCTGACTACAGACTCGGTGTGACCAGCCAGCCTCCTGTTCCTCCTGCAGGGTCTTCCCCACCGTGACAGAATGATCCCCTCAAATCATTAGCCAAAACAAGCCCCTCTTCTCTTGACTAGTTCCCTGGTCACAGCAATGAGAAGACTAATGAATACAGAGATCTGGGCCTGCTGCCGTGAGGAACCATGAAGCTCTAGGGCCTTTGGTACTGGTTTTCTGAGGGAATATACCAGATTTGGAATTTTGGGAAACAAAACTCTCAAATACCATAAGGATTTTTTAAAAAGATGTATTTATTTATTTTATTGCATTGGTCTTACCTGCATGTATGTGTGTGTGAGAGTGTCAGATCTTGGAGTTACAGACAGCTGTGAGCTGCCATGAGGTTGCTGGGATTTGAACCCAGGTCCTCTGGAAGAGCAACCAGTGCTCTTTACCACTGAGCCATCTCTCCTGCCCTACCATAAGGAATTTAATGGGCCATTTTGGTAGGAACATAGAAGGCAGGAGGATGGAGACAAATGAGGAGAGTAGACGCCTGACTTGTGAACAAGGGCTCTCCCAGGAACTGGGCTTGAGCCATTTGTGTGACATTCTGACAAAATGTGGCTTCATTTTGTCCCATCCTGAGACTCCAAGTGAGGCTGAATTAAAGATAACAGACTAGTCTGTTTGCCTGAGGATATATTCAAGGTAGGAGAACATTTAAGCTGTGCCATAGCTACACTGCTCACTGTGATTGTCCAAGTCTAAAGTGGAAAAATAAAAAGCAAAAAATCAGGTAGAAAGATACAAAGTGTGTAGTTTGGGGAGGCAAAGACCACAAGCAAATTTAAAATTGTGAACAAGGTGAGTCCTAAAAAAAGAGTCTTGCAGTTGCTGAGACGCCTCCTGCTGAGAACTGGGACCCACCCTGCAAAGGTTCCTACTCATGAAAATGAAAATTAATTTTCATGAGAAGAGAACCTAAGAGAGTGAAACTAGAGGTGGCCCTGGCAGGGGCTGGGAACCAACATAATTACCTAGATATGGGGGTAACCAGCTGCTCTCTGATGGATTCAGGCTTGTACCACATTAGAAAATACACGCCTGGTTCTATAAATCTGGTCAAGAACATAAGGTTGGTGAGCTCACAGGCCCCAGGGATGAATCTATTACTATTATTCTGCTAAATGGATGTAGTATCAAGATGCAGTCTAAATTAATAAATAAATTCATAAATTCTCTACCCATAAATTGGTACAGCTCTTGGACCTTATCAGAAAAAAATTTTGTGCAATGGCTGCATAAAGTCACAACAGGTCAAAATCCAGAGCAAATAAGGGTCTTTGGTGTGCTCAGCTATAAATGGGTCACCTGTAACTGACCTTTCCTCCCTTCTCCCAAGTCTCAGGGACCATGGCAGAATAGAGGGCTGAAAGATTGTAAGAGCCAGAGGTTTGCAGAGCCAGACTGAAACAGTGTCTTCTGGACATGACAGGACTGCTGCACTGATGAACTCAGAGCAGCTGTGGTTGCCTGAACAAGCCAGTCAAGGACTTTCAGAACTGCCATTGATATAAAGAATGACACAGAGGGCCAGGCGTGGTGGCACACACCTTTAATCCCAGCACTCAGGAGGCAGAGGCAGGTGGATCTCTGTGAGTCTAAGGCCAGTCTGGTCTACAAAGTGAGTCTAGGACAGTCAAGGCTACACAGAGAAACCCTGCATGGAAAAAAAAAAAAAAAGAATGACACAGAGGTGTAACAGAATATCTTTATTTATAAACATTTGTATTTATTAGTACTTAGCAAACATCTATAAAATACCTAAATCCTATAACCTATAATCTAAAATCCATAATCTGTCTAAGAACACTCTAATACCTATCCAAGAACACTTAACCAACACTGTTTTAACTTTCTTAAAAGGATATTAATATTCTTAGCATAGGTCCATGCAGGGTGACCTGATTTACGGCAGTCCTGGCAGACAGTTCTTTTCAAGATTAAAGTCTATTGGGCCTTACTTTGCCAGTTCACAAGCCTGATTTATTTCAACCACTGAATTGTGCCCTGTTTATAAAGTCAGTCTGTTCCACCGCCAAACTCAGGGCGGCTTTTTCCATCAGCTGAGTCTTACCATGGTCTCCTTGGCCAGAGCAAGCCTCAGCGGCGAAAGCCTCTCCAAGTGGCTTCTAAATTCCATTCATTTAGCTAACTTTTCTGGCGCTTCTGGAGCCCCTAGATGGACACCTTTAATGTCCAGTTATTAAAGAATTCTCTCTCAGCAGGTTTTATGCCATGCCTTTGCCTCGGGCTATTGTAGTCTAAATTCTGTAAATGGCATGCCTTGCTCTGCACTTCTCCAGTGTGACTTCTCAGTGGGTGAGGGCAGGAGGAAGAGAGCGCCGAGTGGAGCTTTCTGGCTTATATATCACATTATCTCGTGATCCTTGGCGGTCTCTGGTGATGTTCACCAGTCCCATTGCTTCTCACGGCAACTGACATCATCTGTAGTGCTTGCTCGGTTTCTTAGCAACACCCCTTCAACAGCGCATATCCTCCGACCTCAACTGGGCTTTGTCCATCCCAGCAGGTTAAAGGGACCTCAAGCTCCTCCTGATGTGCTGCCAGATGCTAATCTGAACTGCCTGCTAATTAACTTAAAAAGGCCTATCTTCTACCACACAGAGCCTTTTTAATATTTTAAAACCCTTCTAGCTAGGGCAGTCTCCCAGCCACCATTTAAACTGGACCTGATTAATCCTGGCACAACACCCCACCACGTGGCTAGCTCTATCTCTGCTCCACCCTGGTCCATCCATTCATCTTCCTGTCTGCTGGGGAATCTCCTTGCTTTCCTCTCCAGAATCACCCCCCTCTCAGAAGTTCTGCCCTCCACTTCCTGCCCAGGTATTGCCCCGTTAGCTTTTTATTACAACTAACAGGCAAATGAGGAAGGACAAATGTTTACAAAATATAAGACTGGTGATTGGCCATAGAAATAACAATACCAAGGTTCAGCTGGTACTTAGCTCTCCTGCCCGTTTAAGCATCAACAATTGAATATTCAGACACAAACCTTCACACAATGTACCCCCAACATCCTCACATGGAATAGGATTCATTAGCCAGCAACTCTAGCTGAGGAGCTGTGGGTAGTTGATGGCTTCTGGGGATGAGAGGGCTGGTTTTCTATAAAGGTGAGTTTCCTGGTAGTCAAGCGCACTCCAGTGGATGGCCTCACACTTAGGAGTATATGGGAAACACAGATTGGAGTTAATGTGTAACCGAACTTTTAAATTATTATTTATTTAACTCTTATTTATTTATTACTAAATTCACTTATAACAAACACCAACAATTTCTTAACTATTAATCCTATAATTTCCTACAACCCCTTTAACCTATCCACTAAACCTATTGATAATCATAACAACTATTTTCATACCCTTTTAGAATGATACAGTCTCTGGGGCAGGTCCTCAGTCGTCAGGAAACCAGTCTCGGGGGTAGACTCTTTAACGCACTTAGCAGTCCTTTTTCTGGAATAGCTCAGACGCAGGTTCATCAGGGTAAATTGGCTATCGAAGTCTCACTTTAAATAAGGCTTGAGGCTTTCTTCTCTCTGGGAGACCTCAGCGTCTGTAGGCCACCTTACTTCCTTCGTATCAGCAACTCTGCCATTCTGCCTCAGTCTTTAAAGCTGGCCACAGCTCCGTTCAGGCCACTGTTCGGACAGGTCAAACCCCTCTAGGCAAAAGCTGAGCCACAGGGTTTAGTCCTTGGCCTTTTGCTGTCTTGCCGAGGCTTTCTCTGCTCACCAGCTTCCTTCTGCCTCAGGGAGATCTGGCCATTGGTCTACCAGAACTTTCTCCAGCAGGACTCTCGGAGCTCTCTCATATCGGGGGGCCCTTAGCACACACGCTCTCTGGCGTCATCCACTTGTCCTTAAATAGGATCACTCCTTGTTCCACCTGCTTCAGCTTAATTTGGGCTCTGCCCACTTAGCAGAGCCAGGTCATAAAGCAATGAAAGCAATGCCAGGTCATAAAGTCTTTCCTTGCTTCACCTGGCTTCAACCTTGTTTTTCAGTCCATAGAGACTCCCCTCATTTCACCTGACTTCTTCCATAAGCTGATAAGCTAATTGCTCACAGCAGTTGATCTTCATGCCCCGAATTAAGAGACTGTATCAGAAACTTAGGTATTCACTAAATCTAACTTATATTAACCTATCAGCCCCTTCATTAATGGTTTGTTTAAAAAAAAAAAAAAGGACAGGAAGTTGGTGGGGTAGTGGTCTGGTAGTTATATGGGGAGGGATCTGGAGGAGTTTAGGGAAAGGAGTTGCAGGTAAAGATGATTAAAATGCATTGTAGAAAATTCTCAAAACTCAAAAATTGAAAACAAAAACACCTTGTACCCTGATTTGCTTTCTATTGCTGATAAACACCATGACCAGAAGTAACTTGAGGAGAAAAGGGTTCATTATAGCTTACAGGCCGTCATGAAGGAAAGCCAAGACCGGAACTCAAGGGAGGAACCTAGAGGCAGGAACTGAATAAAGCAGGAGTCATGGAGGGGTGCTGCTTACTGGCTGCCTCTCATGGCTTGCTGGCCTGCTTTCCTATACCACCCAGGAGCACATGCCTAGGTGTGGCACTGCCCCCAGTGAGCTGGGCCCTCCACATCAATCATTAATCAAGAAAATGCCCCACAGACTTGCTATAGGACAATCCAATAGAGGCATTTTCTCAATAGAGGTTCTTTTTCACAGCAAACTTTAGCTTGTACCAAATTGACAAAAACAAACAACAACAAAAAACCCCAACCAGGCTGGGCACACACCTTTAATCCCAGCACCATGGAGGCAGAGGCGGGTGGATCTGAGTTCAAGGCCAACCTGGTCTACAGAGCAAGTTCAAGGCCAGCAGAAAGTACATAGTAAGACCCTCTCGCAACAAAACAAATGAGAATGCCCTCATATGCCCTTATGAAAACAAACACAAAAGCCCAACTAACTAGGACAGCTAGGGAAGACTTCAGGGTCAGCTGCACCTGTAGTACAGGGAGGAGGCAGGCTTCATCTGGAACTGAGAGTGTAACATGGCAGTATTCACATGGTTCTGGTTTTTAAGATTGAAGGAATTTGGCTGGAGAGATGGCTCAGCAGTTAAGAGCAATGGCTGTTCTTCCAAAGGACCTGGGCTCAAATCCCAGCACCCACAGGGCAGTTCACAGCTGTCTGTAATTGCTGGGCGTGGTGGCGCACGCCTTTAATCCCAGCACTCAGGAGGCAGAGGCAGGTGGATCTCTGTGAGTTCAAGGCCAGCCTGGTCTACAGAGTGAGTCTAGGACAGCCAGGTATACACAGAGAAACCCTGTCCTGAAAAAAAAAAAAAAAGATTGAAGGAATCACAGAGGCTTTCATCAAGTTTCAAGAGAGCCAAGCAATGTGAGGCAAGGATGTTTCTGGAAGAAGTCCCCCAGGAAGCCACCCCATGAAGCTTGAAGCAGAGACCTGAGATGTAGAGGAATTCCAAGATGTTAGAGACACCAGGGTCATGTCATAGAATTTACCAAGGAAAGCTGCAGACATGGAGTGGAGTTGGCTCAAGGTGTGGGGTGGGAGGCTATGTATGCATCCTGTGACCAAGCTGGAGAAGTGTGGCTGCTCAAGTCCTCTGTAGTCCAGATGTTCCCATCATGACCCCCAGACACCAGGCACGACTGCAGGATTTGGTGTCCCCTTTCTGTCTTGCTTTGGTTTGGCCATGACACCATTTTTCCCTTTTGGAATGGTGTGGTGGTTTGAATGAGAATGCCCTCATAGGTTCATATGTTTGAATATGTAGTCCTCATGTGTAGAAATGTTTGAGATAGACTAGGAGGCGTGACCTTGTTGAAGGCTGTGTATTGCTTGGGACCATCTTTGCAGTTTCAAATGCTCACACTATTTCCAAGATAAAGATGTGATCTAGGAGCTGTTCCTGTTGCCATGTCTTTTCTTCACCATCATGGACTCTGGCCCTCTGAAATCATAAGCCTAATAAAATTCTTTAACAACTTGCCTTGGTCATGGTGTTTTCTCACACTAATAGAAAAATAACTGAGACAAATGGAAATGTTTGTTGTACGCCATTGTGTATTGGAAAGATGTGACATGCTTTTTATTTTATTGGATCTCATAGATAAGGGAGTCCTTTGAGTCTCCAATGAGATTTACACATTATACTTTTAAATGTCATTGTTAAAAACTATGGGGACTTTGATATGGGGACTGTATGCATTTTTTTTTTCATTTTGAGATCAACATGAGCCTATGGAGTCAAAGGAAAGGGAATTATGACTTTAAGTGATATGTTTGTGCATCAAGTTGACAAGAGGTGGAGGTGCTGTGATTAATAATGTCAACCAGGAGAGAATCCAGAATCACCCAGGAGGCAAGCCTCCACCACACCTGTGATGGAGACACACCCGTGAAAGAGCAGCTAGGCCATATTAGTTTCTGGGCATGCCTGTGAAGGATTAATCTAATTATATTAGGTTAATTGAGGTATGAAGACCCACCTTAACTGTGGGTGGTGACATCCCCTGGCCTGGAGTCTAGAACTCAATCAGAGAGAGACAGCTCACTGGGCACTAACTTTCATTTCCCTCTTCTTGGCTATCATGTAATCTGACCAGCTGTCCTCCTATTCCTGCCACCGTGCCCCACCCCTGTGCTTATGGAACCCCTCAAACTGTCAACCAGAATTAACCCCTCCTCCTTAAAACTCTTGTCTGCCGGGCGTGGTGGCGCACGCCTTTAATCCCAGCACTTGGGAGGCAGAGGCAGGCGGATCTCTGTGAGTTCGAGGCCAGCCTGGTCTACAAAGCAAGTCCAGGACAGCCAGGGCTGTTACACAGAGAAACCCTGTCTCGAAAAACCAAAAAAAAACTCATCTTGTCAAGTATTTGCTCACAGCAATGAGCAGAGGCATCAGTATCCTCTCAGAGACCTCCACGTTTTGCATTTCTCTCAGCATTCTTATCACCCTAATGTCCCCAGAATGGCCCATTACACTCTGCATACAGCATTTTAATATTTCTTTAACCCACAAGTCAGTTCCAAAAGCCTGTAAGCCACAGGGTCAGGCTTGTAACAGCAGCTTGCCCACGACTGGTGGCAACTTCACCATTTGTTTATTATCTCATCACTGTGACCATATGTGATCAGAAGCAATGTAAGGGTCACTTTGGGTTTACAGTTTAAGGAAGTGTACAATTGAAGGATGCAGGGAAGGCAGAGTAGCCGGCGTGCCAGGTGGCTTTATGTAACCTATTGATCATATGGTAATATTAGCGATTTTAATCCAATATCACAGAGACTCCCACTATCTTTAGAATCCTGTGGTGAAAGTGGGTCCTGACACCCACAGATTCCCTTTTTGCCTAAAAGCTGCCCTGATGGTCTACCCAACTGGCAAAGAATCATGGGCTCTATCATGTTGCATTTTTCTTCCATGTGAGCTCTGCAAAACCCCCAGCAGCTTGACACATAATTCTGCAATTACCAGGTCCTAGAACACTCCTTCATATGAGATACCATGTCTGACTAACTCTGACAACCCACATAATGGCTACTCAGAAGCATCCTCAGGATGTCCCTGGACAGTGTTGAGGTGTCTTGGTTTAAAGCTGAGTCAGGTCTAAAGTTGGACGTGTAAATACATCATGGGAAATGGCACAGGTTCCTTCAAGAGTGTGTTAATAGTACCTCTGCTAATGCTTGCTTTAGTCCAGGAGGTGGCAGTGTCTACCCTCACTGGGGCGCCCCAGTCCCCGCCCCCGCCCCCTGGATTCAGAGAGTTCCTGAGTTCCGAAGGATGTAAAGCCCGGAACAGCATAATGTGAAGGAATTTTCAGAGAGGATGCAGTCCCTGCGGTGTTATCACATGTTATAAAGTTACAGGGCATTTCAACATTAGACGCCAAATGAAGTCATCTTTATATGCTGCTGAGAGAGAGAGCTGCCTTTAAAGGACAGACTAGCTGGAAATCTAGTCTGTCTAGGTATCTCCGAGGCTAGCTGGAAAACCCCGACAGGATGATCTTAAGCGAGCCACTAAACACAGAGTCCAGCACTAGAGGCAGATAGACAAATCTGGAGAAAACAATGTCTTCTCACACTGCGATAAAAGAGAATTCTGGGATTACAAGAGCTCAAGTGTTGTCTTCTAGACTCCGTGGAGCAAGTGTGATCCTGGGCTACAGGGGGAAACGTGATTAACTTGGGCCAATGAGGTGGATCAGCAGGGAAAGGCACTTGCCTCCAAATCCAACAGCTTAAGTTCTATTCCCACCACCACCGACCCACACGTGTAAGGAGAGAAGCAACTCGTATTAGTTATCCTCTGACTTCTGTGTGTGCTCCTTAACACATACATGCCCACCTTCCAAATAAATAGACAGGGGTGAACAAACAAAATAAAAAAATTACCTCTATGAAAAATAGTAACACCAGAGTAATTCCAACAGTGCTGCTACATTTGGTACAGGGCTTGCCCTGGCTATCCTAAATCCAAACCTAGAAGCCATTTTAACCTACCTAATGGTCTATTTGAGGTGGAGGTGATGGGTTTATGCAACCATCTTCTCCACAGAGACACATACATAGAATTACTTCTTCCCCAGGCTACTTGAAGTATTTCCCTATGGGCCAGCTAACCCTCAGCAGTGGGTAAGATTTTGCTAGAATAATCTCCACCTGAAGTATTCCCCTTCCAGCCCAAAGTCCAAGTTGCAGAACCAATGAGTTTATTAGGTTTCCTTACAGAGCGTGGACGAGAGGTCGTGGACGAGAGGTTACTTGCAGGAGTGTAGGTGATCCCAAAGCAGCCACATCCCCGGAAAGTCTCTCCCCAGCATAGATGACAACTTCCCTATCACTGTTCCCTTAATCTTCCATCCTCTGGTTACTCTGGCAACTCCAGAGAATCACGTGCAGATGGCAATTGCTGTAAGCCAATAGAATTCCTGTGTTCTAAACACTTTTACCCACAGCTACGTGTAGCTCATCCCTCACCATAGCAGCTTCTTTTTTAAACAAATGGTGACAGTTACAGAGGTCCAGAGCAGGTCTAAATGCAGAGATTTTATATATATAGAGAGAGTCAGAGTATCACTACGTAAACCAGACACGGGCCTCAAACTCATAGAGATCCACCTACCTCTGCTTCCTGAGTGCAGGGATTAAAGGCGTGGTCACCACATCTGGTCACAGAATGTTTTTTTGTTTGTTTGTTTTGTTGTTGTTGTTGTTTTGAGGCAGGGTTTCTTTGTGTAGCCCTGGCTGTCCTGGACTCACTTTGTAGATCAGGCTGGCCTTGAACTCACAGAGATCTGCCTGCCTCTACCCCGAATGCTGGGATTAAAGGCATGCACCACCACACCTGGCACAGAACGCATTTTTAACTGAATTTTGCATTTAATTCTTGGCTCAAGACTGAACTGTGGCTTTGAACGTATGGGAGGTAGTTTACTGATGGTAAGTCCCAAGATCCCCGCAAAGACTTCACAATTGGTTCTATTTGTTTCGATTCAAAATGACTTAAACCAGTTCTCTAGGCTGCACGTCTTTTCGAGTCTAGTTTGCTATGATTTTTATTTTATTTCTTATAAATTGGGGGAGTGTTAATACCTGATACCATACAAAATCTTGTATGACTGTACATTTTGTCTTAAATATAAAGTGTATAACTCATTCTTTCTATGCTTGATATTTTTTTGGCAGGGCTGGCCTTGAACCCAGGGCTTTACATATACTAGACAAGCATTCTACCAGTGAACTAGCTACCCGCCCAACCTCACTTCTTGTCATTCAAATTCTCCCAATAGCCCATCTTATAGATTACTAATTTTACTGAATATTAGCCTTATCTGTGGGCTACTACTAGACATTTCTGTTCTAACTTTCTCATGTATATGCACATTTGTTTCAATAGAAAAAAATGGCTGAAATTTTATTTATGTACTGTGTATACTTCTCTCTAGAAATAATCTTACATTAGTTCTGTAGAATCATTGTATCCTTTGCCCACAGCAGGTACACAGCTCTAGAAAACAAATTACAAATGAAATGAAAAAATAAAGCAACTTATTAGCAGCTGCAGAATAGCTAAATAAAATGGGAAATCACAGACTAACAGATAAACTACCTAATATAACCTGAAATATGTTAAAAAAAAAAAAAACGAGGGCTTTCAGGATTGAAAGTTAATAGATGGGACCTCATTAGGCAAGGAGTGGTTATCATATGGCTTCTGTTTTACATCCCAATTGTGCCTGATTACAAACCCAGAGAAAATAAATTATCTCAGCTGAGGGTCACAAGGTCACTGCCTCCATTAGCAGCCCTGAAGGCTATACATCTCCTGGTGGTTCTCCCTTAGCCCAGTCCTGAGGGGATGTGACACCTGCTGTCTGTCCCGCTGCAAAACCACCACAGGATGCTACCATGTGCACAGAGGGAAATGAGGTGCCTGCAGCCACCTCCCACCCTGTGCCCAGGTGAGTGTGTCTTTAGTCCAGGGAGAACACAAACTGCCTGGGAATGTGTACAAATTTGGGAGTGGGCCCAAGCCCCTGTGATGGACAGCCAATCACCTCAGGGTGGGCAGTCTGTCACCTTGGGGTGGGCAACCCATCCCCTTGTGTGGGCATCACCCCTATGCACTCTATCATCTCTGGGTAAGCACAAGGCTTCTTTGTCAACCTATAGCCAGCAAGGTTATATCTCCAAGGATCAAAGGAATGAGTGGAGATAACCTGGGGACTCCTATTGAATAATTATTTTTCTTGGGGGGTTGCTATCCTTCCTTTTGCTTTTAATAGCTATTGGGGATTTCTACACCAGTTTTGCTCACTTAGCTCCCAAGTAAATAACACACAGGCACTGTGGTGTATTAATAAGCTGCAGGCACCATGCTGGGCAGGTTCTGAGCTGTAAACCACATAAATTCCCATCACTTGCCAGTCTGGTGTCTTCCAGGTGGCTCCTGCTCCATCAGTCTGTCCTCAGGGTGAATTTCTCTTGGCCATGTGCTCCTGGTCCATCCCACCTAATGGTGACCTCCTCTTCTCTTCTTCCTCTTCTCATGGTCTCTCCAGAGACCCCCCCCCACTCCATTCTAAGTCCCGCCTTCCTATCCTCTCTGCCCAGTCACAAGCTCTAGCTATTTATTGACCAACCAGGAATTATTGGGGAGCATTCTTTACTCTCATTGGTTAATAAAGTGCCCCAATATCAGGTTGCCATCTGGAGAAGGACACAGAACTCAGCTTCTGAATACACAGAGCACAAGATTAAGGCCAATAGAATCCAGACCATTGAGTTCAAGAGTAGTTCCAGCAAAGCACATCTCATCTTTATTATTAAAGTAAGCAAACCATGAGGTGATGTTTACAGCTAGTTTAAGCATATACAGGCACAGTGAGGGAATGAATCCCATCTTATGTCTTATCATTTTTGGTCATGTGAGAAGAGCCAAGAATATCCCTCCCAGGCCTTTGCCTTTCCCACAGGTGTAATGTGGCCATGCCAAGGTATTCCCTTTATGTCCTTGCTTTCAAGTGCATTCACTCATCATAGTTTATGCAATTCTTTCTAGAAGGTCACCCTGCAAGAAGAACATCCTTCACTCTGCTTCATCTATAGTCCACTGCTTCTGCTTTGGGAAAGAAGTAGCAAAGAACTGAGCAAGAGGCAGGTTTTATATAACATTCATTTGGGGAAGAGTTTTCAAGGATGGAGATTTCTAGTGTGGGGACTGGTAGGATTTCAAGGCCTGAGCTTGAGGCAAGCCTGGGGATTGGTGGGATTTTGAGCTCAGGGATTGGTGGGGTTTTGAGCTTGCTCAAAGATTGAGCTCAAGCTTTTTACCCTACAGTTAGTATCTTCTTTTTTAAATTTTAATTGTATTTATTTATTTTGTGTAGAAGGAATCTCTTGTGTCTGTATGGAAGCTTCACCTGTCAATAAAAAGTTTAATGGCCTATAGCTGAGGCAGGAAATAGAAGGTGGGAGTTCTGGCAGAAAGAATGGGTTCTGGGATAGAGTCAGACATGGGAGAAGCGTCACCCCCAAACTCTGAGGAAGATGGAGGCATGAAGTTAAGCAGAGATAACCAGCCATGTGGCAGAAATAGTATAGAATGAATAGGATAATAAGTTATGAGCTAGTGGGGGAACATGCCTAGCTTTGGCCTAGGCATTTGTAAATAATAAAGTTTCAGAGTCATTATTCCAGGAGCTGGGGTGAAGGTGGAAAAACATGAGGTTACTGAAAACACCCTACTACAGGTGGCACATTGAACTAGAATGACAAGAATGCAGGCTTAGAGCCTGAGAGGGCCCAGGTGAAAGGCAGGGAAAAGTCAAGCAGGAGCGTACTAGCTGGACAGGAGGCCAAATCCTTTTAAGAGAGGAGAGTGGACCAGATCCTCAGGCACACCCTGCAGGTGAAAAACTTCCCAGAGCTGGACACAATTTCCTAGCTAGGCAGGAGGCTAAATCACTTTAAGAGAGAGCTAAAAGGCCCGTGGGAAAACCACAGCCCAATTCAGCCTGCAATAGCCTGGATCCAAAATAGGCAGCGTCACCCATGGCCCAGAAGTCAGAGGGCAAACAGCAGCTCCATTACAAACCAGCAATGCAGCATGCTAGAGGGGACAGAGTTAGCTGCGGCAGATGCATGTTGGACTGGGGAGCCTGAAAACATGCAAAAGAGCAGAAGGAGCATTTTTCCAGAGCTGCAGTGGGACCTAAGGGCCCCAGACTTCTGAACTGTAAGGTATTAAGTTTGGAAACAATAAAAGAGAAAAGAAACTGGGTGTAAAAAAATCATAGGAAGAAATATTTGGTTTGAAAATAGGAAAGTGAAGTCCTTAGGGAGACAGTGGAGATTAAAAGAGAAAAATATTTTCTATGTTAAAAATGGAGAGAAACGAGCCGGGCAGTGGTGGCGCACGCCTTTAATCCCAGCACTTGGGAGGCAGAGGCAGGCGGATCTTTGTGAGTTCGAGGCCAGCCTGGTCTACAAAGCGAGTCCAGGACAGCCAGAGATATTCAGAGAAACCCTGTCTCGAAAAACCAAAAAAAAAAAAAAAAAAAAATGGAGAGAAACACAGTGACGCAATACATCTGGATCCCAAATGATTTTGTTTTGCTTGTCAACATACAAATGGTTTTTTCAGTAATGAATGCAATTTTATATATCCTCTTTAAGAGATATCAGAATAAAGCAGATTTGGAGAATGAAAAGACTGAAAAATTAAATGCTAGATTGGAGGTCATAGAACAGAGGTTAGAGGATTCTTTAAATCAGAATGAAGAACCCTCATAAGAATCCAGTCTGGAACCTACAATAACATCAAAAGAGATAGTCCCAGATGACAAAAATCCACAAAGACTTGAGGAATTAGAATGGCAATTCACAGAGACAGAATATTTTGAGTTAAGAATCCAGATTCTACTTATTGATGCTACCTTAGAGCAATGCCATATAATAGATTATGTGTTTCATTTTGTAGTTTGGAGAATTAAGATAGGTATACATGTTAATACATCATACAGTTGATACATATTCAGAATTCCAATGGGCTTTTCTCTTGAATTCTGAAAAAGATGATTCTGAGATTTCACATTTATTAGAGATGGTGATTGTCTTGGAGATGTCTTTACAGATTGAAGCTGATGATGCTTCAACATATGTATGTATTAGAATACAACAATTTTTTTGGTCATTACAGCATAGAGAATGTTACAGATAGATCTTCCAATCTTACAGGGTAAGCAATTGTGGAAAGATATAACAGGACTTTAAATGAAATACTCATAGAACAGAAGGGGAATAAGAGATATCCCAGACATAGACTAAATAATGCTTTATTAACTTTAAATTTTTTTAATGTCAATGAGACAGATAAAATAGCTGCAAAAAAAAAAAACCACTGGAGTTTAGAAAGGACTGATGAATCAAATCTGTCTATGTATGTAATAACCTCAGAATGGAGGACAGGAAATACATTGCATTGGGGAAGAGATTTTGCATTTGTTTCGACAGGAAAAGAAAAGATGTGTATTCTATCCAAATTGTTGGAAATTATATTTAACCATGGGGAACAAGACAAGTACCTCAGGTGATTCAGTCTCACAGACTGCCTCTTGTGTCTGTATGGAAGCTTCACCTGTCAATAATAAGTTTATTGGCCTATAGCTGAGGCAGGAAATAGAAGGTGGGAGTTCTGGCAGAAAGAATGGCTCAGCAACTTAAAGTACATACTGCTCTTGTAGAGGATCAGAGTTCAGTTTGTAGCAGCCACATTGAAATGATCCACATGAAATAGTTTTTGACAATCATGCTGATTAAGCCAATTAAAAGTTTTATAGTCCTTTTATTAATGACCAGACCAAGAGTGGACTCATGCTAATAAAAAGCCTCTTAGTGTCTGAGCTCAGGAATACAACAATTTTTAAGACAAAAACCATAATTATTACACCAGTGCTTGAGGAGTGGGGTTGGTACACATTAGTGAGGGATTTGTGGTGGCGTAGTGTAACAAGTTAGGCCTTTTATAGTTCAGCTTAGCATCTGATAGCACATAGGGATTTGGACTGGCAAAAACTGGTGTCCCTGAAGGTTATATAGATGAAAACACAGACCGCCGTGTGAAAGGGATGTGACTAAAACCTCAAAAGACACACAGATGTCATTTGCCATGAGAAACAATGAGAATGCTGAGAGACCCTCCACCGAGGAGCGAGATGGAACAAAACCACGAAAGCTGTGCTGATGGGGTGGTGTTAAGCATTCTAAATGTTGATTGGTCCTGTTTGCTGTCTGAATTTAATTGACTCTGATTGGTTAAATAAATGCTGAGGCCTGGAGATTGGGCAAAGACAGAGGTAGGCAGGACTAAGGCAGGTACTAAGTACTAAGGTACGAGAGCTTTTTGAGAGACAGAAAGCATCTTGGGAAGAAGAAGGTTGCTGGAGAGAAGCCAGGGCAAACGAGGACACACCATGGGGTAGATTAAAAAAATCCTTCCATGTGGCCTGGAACATCGGCTTAGCGTGGAGAATAATAGTCCAAAGGGACGTATGTATATATGAGGTCATATTTATGTAATAGAATTATTAGCTAGTTTAGATGGGCTAGGATTGCACAACTCAGGCCTAGGCTTGTTAAAATCCATCTGGTGTCTGTGTGTATTCATTTATAATGGCGGGTTAAGGATTAACACCGCCGAACCAATTTAAAATAATATAAATACTGGTTAAATAGTTTAATTACCTATTTTTTTCTACACTGTGAAGATATCAGTAACCAGGGCAACAAGAATACTGGGAGACCCTCCACCAATGATTCAGAGATGGGATGAAACCACAAAAGCCATGCAGATATTGGTAACCATGGCAATGGGAATGCTGGTAAACCCCTCTGCTGAGAATCGCAGAGATGGGATGATTTATAAAAGAGATCCACTCAGTTCTTGCTCTCTATCTATCTATCTATCTCTGTCTCTCTGTCCTCACCCACTGAGAAGCCATGCTGTAGAAGAGCATGGCAAGGTACGCCATTAACAGAATTTAGTTTGCTTAGACCAAGGCAAAGGCCTGGCATAAACCTGCTGAGGGACAGTCCTTTAAAGTTGACTGCTGCTTTGAGATCCCAGAGCGCCGGAAAAGTGAGCAAAACAGAGTTAGAAGCCATTTGGATAAGCTTTCGGACTTGAGACTTCGGGCCAAAGAGACAGTGGAGTCTTAGCTGATTTTAAAAGGCTGCCCTCAGTTGGTGGTCAGAACAGATTGACTTTGCATATTGGCCACAGCCTGGTGGTGGAAATAAACTGGCCTTACGAACTGGCAAAATAAGGCCTGCCAAGGGACCTTAAACTTAAAAGATACTAGCTGATGGAACTGCCATAAACCAAGCCATCCTACACGGACCTAATATCCTTTAGGAAATTACTAAGAATACTAATATCCTTTTAAGAAAGTTAAAATAGGGCTGGAGTGATGGCTCAGAGGTTAAGAGCACTGGCTGTTCTTCCAAAGGTCCTGAGTTCAATTCCCAGCAACCACATGGTGGCTCACAACCATCTACATTGAGATCTTGTGCCCGGGCATTTATGTAGAGCAAATACTGTATACATTAATAAATAAATAAATGTTTAAAAAAAAAAAGAAAGTTAAAATAGTGTTAGTTCAATGTTTTTAGGTAGATATTAGAGTGCTCATAGATACTGGGATGTTTTAGATAGATTATAGATGATTAAAGTTTAGGTTATAGGATTTAGGTATTTTATAGGTGATTGATAAGTATTAATATGTGTGATAAACAAAAATATTCTGTTACAGCCTAATAACATCTGAACTCTATACAAAGCAGTATCTTTCAGACACTAAATAATACATTTGGACCATGGTCAAGGTCATGGACAGTCCCAAAAGCATTGCCAAGGCAAGTGTGGCTGTTGAAGGAGTGAAAGGCTGAGAAGTGACTAGAAAGACACAAAATACGGTTGGGACAGGATGGTGTTATCTTTGTCATTTTATCCCCCCCCCTTTTTATTATTTTTAAGTCTTTGATCTTGGCTAAGGGGTAAATGGTCCTGAGGATCATTAACTTAACCAAGGAAATTCTTTTTTGTGTTTATTTTTGTTCGTGTTTTTCAAGACAGGATTTTTCTGTATATCCCTGGATGTCCTGAAACTCTTTAGACCAGGCTAGCCTCAAACTCATAGAGATCTGCCTGCCTCTGCCTCTTGAGTGCTGGGATTAAAGGGCAGCACTACCACCTGATGGGGTGATGTTATGTATTTTAAATGTTAATTAACCTTCTCCCAGAAGCCTGCTTGCTATACATCAAGTAATGCTATGTTACCTTGCTTTCTAACCATTGTCTCTGATTGGTTGAATAAATGTTGAGACCTGAGATAAGGCAAAGAGAGAGGTAGGTAAGGCTAAGGTGATTGGGGTTTTGAAGCAGAGAGGTTCATGGTAGAAGAGAAGAGGCCAGAGAAGGGGGTAGAAGGGGAACACATGGATTAGAGAAAAGAACCTCATTCCACATGGCCTGGAACATTGGCATAGCATGGAGAATAACAGCCCAAGGGGATTTATGTATATATTGGGGTTTATTTGGGGAATAGAATGAGCTAGCCTAGATGGACCAAGATTGCTCAATTCAGACTAAGACTTGTCTAAATCCATCAGGTGTGTGTGTGTTTATTTATAATGGCAGGTTAAGGATTAACACCATTGACCCATTAACTATAATATAAATACAGGTAAATAATTTAATTGATTACTTCTACAACCACCACCCTGATAACCAAAGAATTCTTTGTCTGATGAACTTTAAAAGGCAATTTACTATATAAGATCTCACAGCAAGTCCTATAAAAAGGAGTAAGGGACCAGACAGGCCAGTAAGGAGGGCTGTGAGCCATGTGTCCCAATCAAACTTTTTATGGTAGCAGGAATTATTTGACTTGTGATCTTGTTGTCCGTTATCGAAATTATCTCTAACCTCTTGCAAATTCCCTTTGATAACTTCCAATTTATTACCATAGAAGCAACAAGCTTCTCTTAGTGTCACACAAAATCCTCCAGGGACATGAAAACCAAGTATAAGCCTTACTGGTTTGGGGAGACTATTTCTACCAGAGCATGGAGTATATCAATGGAGAACTGAAGGTGTCTAATGACTGCATCTACATGATGACTCATCCATTGTAGGCCCATTTCTCCTCAAATTAGAAAGTCAAATGCCCCTGCCCCTAGAGGTATTGCAGATGTGGCTGCTGTGTCACATGTGCCTCCATAGGTGACAGAGAGGAGAGAGGCTATGTCTACATTCAGTGTTCTGACCTATGAACATATGAATGAATAGTAGCCTAACATTCCCTGAAAAAAGCAAGCCAGATACCAACACTAGTTTGGCACCAGGACACCTAGACAGGGAGCTAACCTGTAACAACCACCAGACCAACACCAGGCAAGCACAAAATGGGCTCCCAGGACAGGAAGCAAGCCAGAGACTATAAGAACTCTGCTTGGCCCCATGGACCCCAGGCAGATAGCCACTTGGAGATCTGGGCAAGGAGCAAGCCCAAGACAACCACCAGACTAGTATCATGGGGCCTAGACAGGGAGCTAGCCTGAGATGAACACCAGTCTACTGCCACACAGGCCTGGGGGTCAGACCATACTGGAGATGACCCCTGCCATGCTCTATAATGTGTAATGCACAAGTGGTGCATAGCACTCCTGAGACAAGTCCAGACACTCAGAGATCCTAGGCACCACTAAGAGGAGCAAGTAAGTGGTGGAGAAATGAAGAGAAAGAAAAACAGAAGGATGTGGGCACAGCAAAGAGAGACTGAACTGGAGACTTGAAGGTAGTGAGGAACAACCTGATGTGAGTAGCCGGTGATACCACCTAGGACCATAGTGGGGTCCTGGTCTCTGCTGCCAACAGAGGTCATATATGGATCTGTAGTACTGCAGCAGCAGGGGTCTGTTACCACCAAAAGCTAGGTGAATATCCCTGATCTGGGCTGCCACCAAGGGACAAGTTGATGTCTGAAGGCTGTGTGGAACTGGCCCACCCCCAACCTGGGCATCATGGGAGAACTGGTCCTAGAGGCATGAGAGCAGGAGAGCTGACCCTCCCCAGCTCCATTACTCAGGAGAGCAGGCCCTGCAGATTTCAGAAGTTGCTAGTGAGCTGGCCCCCACCACTTGTCTCCTTGTGGTGGCATGGATGAAGGAGAGATCCCCTCCTCTTCCTCACCCCTTATCATCCATAGCATGTGGGAGAGCTGGCCCTGGGGTCATGAGAGGAGGAAAGCTGGTCCTGTCCTTCCCAAGTTACAGCCCTTAGTAGAGCAGGCCCTGCACCTCTCCTGGACAACACAGTACAGCTGACCCTAGATGTGGGGGTTGTGGGTAAGTTGGCCCTGAGGGTGTGAGTGTGGGAGAGCCAACCCTGCCTTTTGTCTACTTTGTGGTGGTGTTGGCAAGGGAGAGATTCCCTCCCCTCCCTTTTGTCCTCACCACCAGTGGTGGACAGGAGGTCTGGCCCTGAAGGGGTCACAATCTCAGGACAGCTGTCCCTGCCCCTCACATGTTACAGCACTCAAGAAAGTAGGACCTGCACCTTGTCTTGGCGGCACAGTAGAACTAGCCCTAAATGTAGTAGTTGCAGGTGAACCAGTCCCAAGGGTGTGAGCCCAGGAGAGCTGGTCTTGACTCTTGTCCACTGAATGGTGACATTGGCAAGGGAGAGAGATTCCCCTCCACTCTCTTTTGCCCTTACCACAGGTAGCAGGTAGTAGAATTGACCCTGATGGGGTCATGAGAGCTGGTTTAGCCCCTTACCTGCTGCAGCACTTGGGAGAGCAGGCCCTGTACCCTACCTGGGTACCACAGTAGAGTTGACCCAAGATGTGGGGGTTGCAGGCCCAGAATCAGGGCTTTGAATTGGCCCACCCCAACATCTACCCCATGGATGAACTGCTGGAGTGCATGAAGAGGCCAATTCTACAGGTCCAAAACCACAGGATCTCCATGACATGGGTTAACAACAGGATATCTAAGAGAAGTCCCAGTGAGGTTCCAGTATTGGCAAAGTTGCAGAAGCTAGAGGCCTCATACCAGACCAAGGAGGCATTATAATGAACATTTGCAAGCAAAAATGTGCAGACAAAAGGGAATATTGTGGGACATATTGTGACACACTTTAGCTTCCACAATGAGATTTTTTTTTCCCTCTTTTGTGAGAGGTTGCAAGGGTGGAGGGCAGGTCTGAGGGGAGGTGGGAGATGAGTGATATCAGGGTGCATGATGTGAAATCTACACACACACACAAAAAAAAACAATAAAAAGAAAAAAAAAAGAAAGTCAAACTCCAATTCTTCTTCCCTTCTCTTCAATTCTTGCTGCTGTGAGTTTTTTTGGGAGTGGTCACCAGCGCCAAGTGCCCATCTGCCATGCCTCAGAAAATAGGAAATCCAGGACTTTCTGCTCACAGTCCGGTGAAAGGATGCCAGATCTGCCATGGTCAGGAAGAACAAAGATAAAGTGAAGTTCAAGGTTCATTGCAGCAAGTACCTTTACAGCCTGGTCATCACAGACAAGGAGAAGGCACAGAAACTGAAGCTGTCCCTGTGTCCTGGTTTGGCAGTGAAGGAACTGAAATGAACCAGAAGAAAGGAAGGAAGGAAAGAAGAAAGGAAGGAAGGAAGAAAGAAAGAAAGAAAGGAAGGAAGGAGGAAAGAAAGAAGGAAGGAAGGAAGGAA
>CAJQZJ010033049.1:5916516-5936963 GCA_907164525.1 Lophiomys imhausi
AGAAAGACAGAAAGACAGAAAGACAGAAAGACAGAAAGACAGAAAGAAAGAAAGAAAGGATCAAACACCCTGGGTGAAATAATTACCACTTTCAACACAGATGACTAAATAGTCTTGAAGAGTCCACAGGGTCTGGGGAGATGACTTAGCTGGTAAATGTTAAGCAAATTGGAAGGCCTGAGTTCACATCCTTAGCATCCATGTAACAAGCCTGTAACAAGCCGGGTATTTTTGTCAGGCTTTCTATTGTTGTGATGAACACCATGACCAAAAGCAACTTAGGGAGAAGGGTTTATTTCTCTTACACTTCATCACAGTGATCATGAGGGAAGTCAGGGCAGGAACTCAAGGCAGGAACTGAAGCAGAGACCATGGAAGGACACTGCTTACTGACTTTCTCACCAAATCTTGCTCAGTTTGTTTTCTTATACAAGCAGGACCCCCTGGCCTGGGGTAGCACCACTCACAATGGTCTGGGCCTTCCCACATTAATCATTAAGCAAGAAAATGTCCCACAGACATGCTCACAGGATGATCTGGTTGGGGCACTTTCTCGATTGAGATCCCTCTTCCCAAATGCTATGTTAGGTAGACAAAAAAAATTAACCAGGACATACACCAGGCATGACAGCCAAACCTGTAATTCCTGTACTTAGAATCAGTGAGCTCCAGGTTTAGTGAGAGACCCTGCCTCAAAAATGACATGGAGAGCTGTTGACCTACACCCCTGCACATACAAGGAGATAAAGGGTCACAAACACACAAATACACACAGACACATACACCCACACAGTCTAAAACAACAAACTAGTCTTTTAAATTAAAGTTCCTAATAATTATGTAGCTATTATAATGCTTAGATAAAAATGCTAAAAATGGACTTTGACCAGCTTCTCTAAGAGAAAAATACCAATATACTAAGGTTGTCTTATTTACTACTGTTTGTTCATCTTGTTACTTTAAAAGTTCAGAGTCAAATTCTAACATGGAAAAGATTATGGGGAATGATTAGTGCTTGTGGTGGAAGTTAGGCCTCTTTAGTGAATCAGCATGCAGTTCAGGTTGGCATCTGGCAGCACGTAAAGGATTAGCCTGGCATCCCTTGAACTTGCCAAGATGGACAGAGCCCAGAGGCCACAGTTCTGTGAGAAACACAAAATGCCTTATTTAAGGGGCATGGCCAAGAAACCCCACAAGCCACCCAGATGATGTTGGTTGCCATGAGAAGCCATGGGACCGCTGGATATCTCGAGAAATCATGAGAGCCCTTGAGACTACCAAGGATCACGAGATGATACAATATATAAACCAGAGAGTTCCATGCGGTCTCTCTCTCTTCCTCTTGCCCTCATGGCTGAGAAACGTGCTGGAGAAGTGCACAGCAAGGTATGGCATACGCAACCCTTTAGAGTGCAATGGTCATAAACTGAAGTGGAGTCCAAAAGAGAAAGACTTTTCACTGCAAGTCAGCCCAAGAAAGACCTTTGGTCATAATGTAGACTATTAAAGCTGGCAGAAAAAGCAGGTGGAGTTTGGAAGCTACTCGGAGAAACTTTAGGCCATGAAGCCTACACAGGTCCAGAAGACTAAAAATATGAGTCTCAGCTGATGGAAGAAGCCAACCTCAAGCTAGTGGTTAAAACAGATTGACTTTATAAGCTGGTCATGATCTAGCAGTTGAAATAAACTGACCATACGAACTGGCAAAGTTAGGCCCACCAGATGCTAAGCTTGAAGGGAACTGCCTGCTGGGACTGCAGTACCCAGAATTGCCAAAACCAAGTTACCCTGTACAGACCTATGCTAAGATTATTAATATCCTTTTAAGAAAATTAAAAGAGGGTTTGTTAGGTGTTCTTAGATATTAAGTGTTTATAGGTTTTAGGTATAAGGTTATAGGATATAGGTGTTTTGTAGGTGTTTGTTAAGTACTTGAAACCCAACCTTTTTACTTATTAAACACTTTTATTAACTACTATATTCACTTATAACAAATACACTTACTTAATTACTATTCCTATAAATTCCTACAACCCCTATACATTCCTATGACCCCTAAGACCTACCCACTAAACCTATTACATATAACTTATTACCACTATTTTCCTAACCTTTTAGAAGGATACAGTCTCTGGGGCAGGTCCTCAGTCGTCAGGAACACAGTCTCTGGGGTAGACCCTTTAATGCACTTAGCAGTCTTTCTTCTGGAATATCTCAGACACAGGCTCGTTAGGGTAAATTGGCTATCGAAGTCTCACCTTAAATAAGGCTTGAGGCTTTCTTCTCTCTGGAGACCTCAGCCGTCTGTAGGCCAATGTATTTCTTTCGTATCAGCAACTCTGCCGTTCTGCCTCAGTCTTTAAAGCTGGCCACAATTCCGTTCAGGCCACTGTTCGGACAGGTCAAACCCCTCTAGGCAAAAGCTGAGCCACAGGGTTTAGTCCTTGGCCTTTTGCTGTCTTGCTGAGGCTTTCTCTGCTCACCAGCTTCCTTCTGCCTCAGGGAGATCTGGCCATTGGTCTACCAGCACTTTCTCCAGCAGGACTCTCGGAGCTCTCTAGTATCGGGGGCCCTTAGCACGCAGCTCTCTGGGCTCATCCACTTGTCCTTAAATAGGATCGCTCCTTGTTCCACCTGCTTCAGCTTAATTTGGGCTCTGCCCCCTTAGCAGTTGAAAACAATGCCAGGTCATAAAGTCTTTCCTTGTTTCACCTGGCTTCAACCTTGTTTTTCAGTCCAAAGAGACTCCCCTCGTTTCACCTGACTTCATCCATAAGCTGATAAGCTAATTGCTCACAGCGAAGTTGATCTTCATTCCCCAAATTAAGAGACTGTATCAGAAACCTAGATATTCACTAAATCTAACTTATATTAATCTATCAATCCCTACAAGTACTAATAAATATTAAGTGTTTTAAATAAAAATTTTCTGTTACAAGTGCTCAATCATCAAGACAAGCCTCCCTACTCAGCAATAAATTTGCCCACCATGGTCTTGACTGTTTCATGACAGCCACACTTATACCCTCTGTGTATACATGTATGTGCTCATGTGTGGATTATTAGTGTGTGAGTGCATGTTTGGATGTCTATGCATGTGTGTATACATGTGTGTAAACGTGTGTATGTGCAGTAGTATTTTGGAAACAGTATTTGGAAAAACAGTGTACTTTAACTGAAATCATCTGCTTGTCTCATTTGCCTTTATGTCCTTTATGTCCAATGGGGAAACATGGCGTTTTCTGGTATATAGACCATGCTGGCTTTGAACTTACATTGATCTGCCTGCCTCTGCCTTCTAAGTGCTTGGATTAAAAGTATATTACCATGCCTGGTCCATGGGGTTTTTTGTTTGTTTGTTTGTTTGTTTGTTTGTTTTTTGGAGACAGGGTTTCTTTGTGTAGCCCTGGCTGTCCTGGACTCACTCTGTAGACCAGGTTGGCCTTGAACTCAAAAGATCCACCTGCCTCTGTCTCCCAAGTGCTGGGATTAAAGATGCATGCCACCACTCCCAGCAAGGTTTTTTTTTTTAAGTGTAGGATTATTTCCTATTAAGAATTGTTCTTCCAGCCCCCAGTGCAAGAGGAAGCTTTTAGCCCTCATATGACTGCGGAACTGAGAGGGGCTGATATGTAGGGGCACCCCACACCGGAGGAGTAGGATAGGTGGAAGATGGGGGAGAGGGTGGAAGGGCAGGACCGGGAGGAGTGGAGGGAGGAGACTGTGATGGAGATGTAACTTGAAGTAATAAATAAACATTAAAAAAAGAAGAAGAAGAAAAGAAAAAGGATTACTCTTCCAATCTGGTTGTGGTGATGCATGCCTTTAATTCCAGCACTTGGGAGGCAGAGGCAGGCGGATCTCTGTGAGTTTGAGGCCAGCCTGGTCTACAAAGTGAGTCCAGGACAGTCAGGGATCTGTTACACAGAGAAACCCTGTCTCAAAAAAACAAAAACAACCAATCAAAAAAAAAAATTCTGACTTTAAAAAAAGACCAGCAGAGGTTTGTTAGAGGAAGGTCTAATACATTAGTTCTTAGAAGCTGATTTCAGTGCTAGAGATCTGGCTACCACCCTTTCTGAGGCACTCTCTGATTGGTTAATAAAAGTTGCTGATGGCCAATTAGCTGGGCAGAAAGAGTATAGGAAGGTTGGACTTCCTTGGACAAAGAAAAGGAACCCAGGGTTTTACACAGAGGATCTCTCTTTCCACCAGGAGATGCAGAAGCAGACAGATGTGTCTGAGAGCTCTGGAAAGTACAGCAAGTCACATGGCTGGTTGGTACTAGGTGGTCTGGGATTAATTTAGGTGAGCTAGTTAACAGTCTGCCCAGCTAAGGGCTAAGCATAGAAACATTAAAAGGTCCTGGGATTATTTAATTACTGGGGAATAGGCCGCCACAAGTTTCAGGTTGAAAGGCCTACAGGCCTCTAGCTAAGGCAGGCCTACAGGCTTCTAGACATAGACCTCACAGCAGGCCCCAGCGGCTATCCTGCCAGGCCACCGGCTGTTCTGCTGGCCTAATATAACAGTATAATGTTATTAGTAAATATCCAGCAGCTGCCCAGCCAGGCTGCCCCACCAGGCCCATAGGCCTCCAAGGCGAATCAGGTCTTCCAGTCTCACATCTGGCCACCGGCTTCTCTGCCAGCCTAATATTTATAGTTATTAATAAATATATTAGTTAACAAAGTTTAGGTTGCTGCAGGTGGTGAAGGCTACCCTTGGTCCATGGCTTATCCCCAGGATGGGTCATGCCTATTAAGGCTAGCAAGGCCTTCCGGCTTTCTGCCAGCCCTCTGTCTGCTCCACCAGGCTAATATTACAGTTTACACTTACTAATAAATATAATTGATAACTAAGTTGCAGTTTCAGAGGTGTGATGTCATGAAATAAAATCTGACCAGGGTTTTGGATAGACTAAGATGGCGGCGCTATAATTAAGACACACGGGTTAATAATCAGTCACCTTAAAAGTGATCAAATTATTAAAATTCTCAGAACCATGCCTGTAGTCATGCTAAGTTAGATAGCTTTTGAAAACTCTTCAGAGTTCTGCTGAATGTGACATTTAAAATGTTTAGTGAAAATGGCTTCCCGTGTTAGACAAGGATGCCAGCTCTTAGAGGCAGCCCTGAGGTCTCCCCCAAAGAAGATGACTCCTCCTGGATTGTGGTAACACTAACCAATAGGGGAAACTGCCCCATGCCTCACCCACTTCCAGGACTCCGCCAAGACTGTGGACAAGCTGGACACTGGAGAGCTGACTGCTCTTCTTTGTCTCCCAAGGGAGGCCAGTCTCTCAATGTCCTCACCCACAGGAAAATCTCTCGGATCTTTTGCGTCTGGTATCCGAAGGCTGATGCTGGATGTGTGGCAGTCAGAGAGTTAATGCTGTCCTGTGTGACCACTGGAGACTGAAGCTACCCTGCCTCTGCAGCAATTAGTGAGAATGCCAAGGAAGCTGGTAAGTCTGTCATTTTATTGATACAGAGGCCATTGGTTTATAGTTCCTGTTCAGATTTATCCTCAGATCTCTGATGGTGTCAATGGCTAATTGTGTCTTTATCAGTTTAGTAGCATCTGCCTGGTCAATACATTTCATGTATGAAAATCAGACCTTGCCTTCTGTAGAGCTAGTAGGTCTCCTGGTGAGAAAGGCCAACTCACAAAACAGAACTTGCTTTGCAATGACTGCTCTCAGTAATCAACCACTGTGTCTCATGGTAAATGACTGAATGGAAAAAGATTTGAGGTTTATGTAAGTTGTAAGGGTCTGAGAAAATAATTTAAAAATAATAATACTAATAGTAAAACTTAAAGATGATATATGATGTTAAGACGTCAAAGGTTCAGAGTTTTAATGTATTAGTCAATGGCGTTCTGGTAAGCTATCCATCTGGCTCTGGTAAAGTGCTGGCTACTGTTATGGTCACAAGTTCAAAGTTTAAGTTTTCCTCTGGTTGTTTTCTAAGTACAAACTAAAAGGTGCTTCTCCTCGTCCTAAAAACATCTCTGCACAATATATATCCCCAGCCCTCTGGACAGAGGAAAATGTGTTAATGCTTTTGACTCAAAATCATTTGTTGGGTCCCAAAGCTTCTGCTATGATCAAAGCCATGGGTCTGCTGTTGTTTTCTACAGTGTGGATTCCTGTGAAGATTACAAACGGTTGTTAATATATCTAAAACTTTTATCTCTTTTTGTAAACTTTAAATTCATATAAGCTTTGGGGAATGGAGACTTGGGTTCACCTGTCACAGATCAAATGGACTCCAGATAAGCACTCCTGTCAATCAACTGCCTAAGCTTCACCACCTATAGCTTATTACTTAGTGGGAAGTTTTAAATGTAAGATTTTTCTTTAAGTTCCTAAACTTTAATTTCTGTCCCTAGCCTATATCTGTCCCAGCAGATTTCCACTCAGTTGACAGACGCCATCCAAGAATCAGCTGCAGACTACAGATTGCTCCAAAAGGCTGCAAGCCCTAGATCTGCTGAAAGCTGATGTGAACCAGTCCAACCAATGTAATGGCTTCCTGTCTTTCTGCTGGGTCAGCAAACCAGATGCTTCTGATGAATGCCTCCCTCCCCCCACCCCTGAATCCCCACCTTTGACCATTCCTTTCTTCACCTCCCAGTTGCAACTGGATTGGTTCACAAGTGCTAATAAGTTGCACCCTTGCTTGCCTATCTGGCAGGTGTATTAATCCCTGAAAGTCTGTGTCTTGATGTCCCTGTTCCCTGGTGATGTGCCTTTATGATGGTCCAGTAGGAAGAAAACACATGTATGCACAAACACGGGCCCACCCAGCCTCTATGATCAGGAATAACTGTGCAGCTCCTCTCCCTACACCCCTCCTAAGTTTAGGATTGGGAACAGCTTGAGCCACTCTCAGGCAGAGCAATGACTGATGTCAACTACAAGAATTTAGGAGCTCAAATAACCTAGGATTTATTTGCGTTAGAAAAGTCCACTGCAAAATTAGAAGAACAAAGCCGGGCGTGGTGGCGCACGCCTTTAATCCCAGCACTTGGGAGGCAGAGGCAGGTGGATCTCTGTGAGTTCGAGGCCAGCCTGGTCTACAAAGTGAGTCCAGGACAGCCAGGGATACACAGAGAAACCCTGTCTCGAAAAACCAAAAAAAAAAAAACAACAAAAAACAAAAAACAAAACAAAATTAGAAGAACAGGTTGACTCATTGGCTGAGGTAGTCTTACATGGTAGAGCTCTTGATCTGCTTTATGCAGAACAAAGAGGTTATTGTAGCCTTGGGGAAAACCTGCTGCTTCTATGCAAATCTCTCAGGAATTATCAAGGATAATTTAGCAGAACTTTGAAAACACCTCACAGAGAGGAAATAAATGGCTCCCATTTTCTTAGTTCTTCCTGGCTGGTAACCCAGCTGTCAGCCATTTCATGGCCAGTAGCTCTTTTGCCCCTGCTGATTACAGTTGGCCCCAGGAATGTTAATGCTTTAACCAGATATATAAACTCCTGCTTAGGAGCTTTAAGCTGATGGTAATTATGTCCCAACCTGAACAGGTACCCAACACAGAATCAAGGATTTGACTCAGGGTATAACTCAAGGAGGGATATGATGTCTAAAGTCACATTAATGGCTAACTTTATCTTTAAAAGTTTAACATCTCTATGCTTTAACTATAAAGCAAAACTATACCTCCAAATATTAAAGGCTGTTAAGGGTTAAATTTTTATGGCTGTTTCTGCTTCTGTAAAGAAGCCTGTGTTGCATAAGAGGACCTTCTGCGGCAGGAGAGCAAATTGTGACTTTGTATTCTTTGCCTTTAGAAACCCCTCACTGAGCCTGCTGGGCCGCTGCTTGCAGGAATCCCGGTGTGGGCCTGGCACCAGTATCTGAATAAAAGCCTCTTCTTTGTTAAAATTTATTAATAAACTGGTGAATCTCTAAACGACTCCTGACCCATAACATTTGCTAACACTTGTAGGTTTTTGTAATTCAATAATTTATGACCCTACATGTAAACCCCTCATTTAGTTCCTAATCTGCAGCAAAAAAGAAACAGTATTTCTCCTGAGGCTGGGCTGAGACCAGAGTCCAGGCTGTGTTTTGAGGCTGCCCTCCCTGCCCTTTGGTCTGTCCATGCACGCTTGACAAATGAGCAGCCCTCCTAATAATCAACCTTTTATCTTCCTTGTGTGTGCTTGAGCTTCCAAGCAAGTGGGGAGAGCGGCCGCTCTGCCCCCTGGTGGTCAGAAGAGTTTACACCGCGATGCCACCGATAATTCCACAGGATGCTCAAGGCTTCCTCTGCCCTGTGACTGGCGCAGGCGAGGGTGAGGCCTCCAGTAAGCGCAGAGCAGCCCTCCCAGTCCCTGACGCCTTAGGACTGGAGGCTTGGGACACAGTTTGCCCTCTGTTCACCTTTCAATGATTTTATTAGTATGGTCACAAGTTTGACATCTAGAGTTCCATGAAACATTGGAAATAAGTGAATTACTGAAGTGGACAGATTTAAATGTCACCTTGGAGTGATGGTGCAAGTCCCATGTACTGGTGACTGCACCCTAACCACAAAATCCATTCTCAGTCCCCAGTGCACAGGCCACGGGTTTGGGTCCAGGCTGCCCCACCTTTTTCAGATGCAGATTTTCAAGGGCAACAATGTTGAGCCTTCCAAGGAACCTGGCTCCAACACCGGGTTTCAGCTTACTGGGGTGAGACACTGGATCCCCGGGGCTTGTGCTAACAGAGTATTCTGATGTCCCTGCAGGAAGGAGGCCTCCAGACAGCTTCCCAACCATTGCCTGGCACCCCTGGTGGTCTACATGCAAAGTGCATTGTTCCAGCATGCTGTCAACGATGGAGCTGGACCCATGGTGGGACAGTTCTTTTCATCAAAGATGCTGATGGCCTGGATTTCTTTAGCTGATCACTTCAAATAATCCCTAGAGAAAAGGGGGAAAATCAATGGCGGTAGAATCGATGGCTGTAGAATGAGCAGCTATCCAGGAAATGGAGGGTTCTCGCCATGCTGCTTCTTGAGCCTCCAGCTTGTTGGGAACACATGTGCACCCTCCACACTGTACCAGCTTCTTCAGGGGCTCACCAACTGCCACTCCTACTCCTAAACATCCTTACTCGGCCACTGTGGAGCACATCCATCCATCGCTGGCCTTATGTCATACCACACGGCTCTTTTCTGAATTACAAAATACTGGTCCCCTCTCAACATCCGGAAAGAACCCGCTCCTCCACAACATAAGCATTTGCTTTGCCTACCCCAGGGCCCCTTAAGCTTCACAAGCCTCACCCTGGTATTTTCTCCTGACATTCTTTTCAATTTACAGTTAGAACCTTGTTTCCCTGGTCATCTTGCCCCATATCTTAACAACTAGGTGTAGAATTAATTGAAATGCACTGACTATTCCCTGTGTGTTGTTCCTTTCCAGGCTATAGAAAAGGTCACAATGGGGAGCTCAAGAGATGGCTCAGTGGTTAAGAGCACTGACTGCTTGTCCAAAGAACCCAGGTTCAAATCCCAGCACCCACATGGCAGTTGAAAACTATCTGTAATGGCCTGGCATGGTGGTGCACACCTTTAATCTCAGCACTGGGGAGGCAGAAGCAGGCGGATCTTTGTGAGTTCAAGGCCAGCCTGGTCTACAGAGTGAGTTCCAGGATATCCAGGGTTATACAGAGAAACCCTGTCTTGAAAAAAAAAGAAGAAGAAAAGGTCACAATGAAAAAGGGTGGGTGCCTTGATGCAAACCAGACCAACACCATCAAATACCAAGCTTAGAACAATCACGAAGACTCACAGATTCAAGATGACTCAATCACCTCCAGACAGATACCAAAGGCTCACAGCCCACATACCAGAACTGGTTACTTTTCAAGACCAATGAACTACTCTGGCACTTGGCTGCCTGAGGCTGAGGTAACAAAAGATGCTCTGGCCGGATGGAGAGATAGCTCAGCAATTAAGAGCATTCATTGTACTTGCAGAGAACCAAGTTTTCTTCCCAGCACCCACTTCAGATGGCTCACAACTGCCCATAGCTCCAGCTCCAGGGGATTCAACACCTCTGGCCTGGATGGGCACCTGCCCTCTCGTGCAAAAACCTACACATAGACTCACACCCACCCACATCATTTAAAATAATAAAACTAAATCTTTTTGAACAATAATGATGAAACAGTTCTTAAGATGTGCTATACACTCTTGGTGTTGCAAGAAAGACACAGGTGTGAACTGCCTGCCCTCCAAATGCAAGCCTTGAGATTAGCTTGCTTCCTCCAGGACTCAATCTCAGAGCATTGGCTCTCTCTGGCAGCAGCAGAACTAGGCCCTTCCTCCCCCTCCCTCCCTCCCTCTTTATTGTGGTGGTGAGGCTGAACCTAGAGCTTTGTGGGAGGCACTCCATGGTTGAACTGCATTCCAGCCTGTCTTTACTTTCAAACAAGTTCTTACTGTTGCCCAGACTGGCCTGTGCCACCAGATGTAGCTGAATAGGACCTTTCTCGGTTACATCGTCACTTTTTTTGAGTTCCATTCCCTGAATCCCAGACTAGGTCAGAGTACAAGGTCCATGCACACTATGGCTCAGCTGTATGTTGTTTGTTTGGGGTGCAGTGGGTGCATGTGCATGGTCTGGGTCCAGCAGGAGACCTGGCTCAGTGCATGAAGTAGGGAGCAGTTGAGGATGACACCCAATGTGCATGCACACACGGACAGGCACACACACAATGCACATTGTAAAGAAACCTTTACAAAAGGAACCAAAGAACCAAAGGCTCAGCTGATAGGGACACTCGTCTTCAAGAGAGATGGCCAGAGTTCAGTCCCTGGAGCCTACCTGGTGGAAGGAGAGAACAATGCCTCCAAGTTGACCTTTGACCTCCACATGCATGCTGTGGCCTGTGTACGCATGAGTGCACATGTGTGAAGAAACTCTCACACAAATGTAGGGCGTAAAGCTTTCCTTGGGGGACCGAGTTCCAGTGCTCACAGGGTGTGCAGCAAATGTTCACCATGGCTTACCTCCCCACCTGAATATTAACAGCCAGAAGACTGCTCCCCTGCAGAGTGTTCCTACTAAGCTTAGCTAAACCTGCCCCTTGATCCATTTGTGTACCCCATAAACCCTGCCTCCTAGTTTATCTAGATGTAACAACCCTGTCTCCTCATCCAGCTGTATGCAATAACCCTGCCTCTGTTCAACTCTATACAACAACCACACTGAGCTTCTGGGGTGCTGCAGTTTCTCCAGCCCAGAGTCCAGACACCCAAATCCCAGATTTCTATGTATCTGTGTTTGTCTTTTCTTTATTCCCTTGTTGCCTGAGTCAGGTCTATCCCTGGAAACATGCTGGATGGGGCACACACACAAAAATAATAAATGCAAAAGAATAAGATAAATTGAAGCTGGCATGGTACGTTATGGTTTTAATTTAAGTCTTCACAAGGCAGAAATAACTGCGAGTCCAAGCCTAACCCAGTCCATACAGTGAGTTCCAGGACAGCCAGGGATACATAGTGAGACCTTGTCCTCTAAATAAATAAAATAGAAGAAAACACCTAGAAGACAGAAAGCCCTCCCATGGGATAGCTACTTCCTCCAAATTGAAACATTCACTCCCAGTAGAGGGAAGAAGACTGGTGAGACTCAGGAAGCTCATGAAATTTACAGGGCTCAGAAAGGAGAGAGAGTTGCATAGCTCATAAGGTGTGCCAGTTAGGATAATATTGCTGTGATGAAACACCATGATCAAAAAGCAGCTTAGGGAGGAAAGAGTTCATTTTGCTTATACTTCCACATCACAGTTCATCATCAAAGGAAGCTCAAGACAGGAATCTGGAGCCAGGAACTGAAGCAGAGGCCATGGAGGAACACTGCTTACTGGCTTGTTCCTTGCGGCTTGTTTGGCCTTCTTCCTT
Source organism: Lophiomys imhausi (assembly GCA_907164525.1). Classification (NCBI taxonomy): domain Eukaryota; kingdom Metazoa; phylum Chordata; class Mammalia; order Rodentia; family Muridae; genus Lophiomys; species Lophiomys imhausi. The sequence goes on from CAJQZJ010033049.1 coordinate 5,928,442, forward strand.
ATGCCATCCAGGACCACCAGCTGAGGAAGTGGCACCACTCAGGGTCACAAGTCAAGAAAATGCATCACAGGCTCGCCTTCCGGCCAGTCTGGTGTACATGTTTTCCTGATCCAGTTTCCCTCTTCCCAAATGACTAACTTAAATGACTAACTTGTCTCAAGTTAACAGCAACAATTAACCAGCACACAGGTCTCCAAAGCTAAACACACACACACACACACACACACACAGACACACAGACACACAGACACACACACACACAGACACACACACAGACACACTCACAGACACACACACAGACACACTCACACACTCACAGACACACACACAGACACACACACACACAGACACGCACACACAGACACACACACACACACAGACACACACACACACACACACACACACTAAAAACAGTTGCTAGAAGAGGAAACTCTCCATTTCTCCATTCTGCCAAGTGTCCTGAAAGACATGCAGGAAACTCTAGAGATGGAATGTTCTAAAAGCCGTGTTAGGTGGGCTTTTCAGTGCTCCTGTTGTCATTAAATCACCCAAGAACCTGAAAGTAACCCCTCAACTATGATCCTGTAAGTAGCCACAATGAGCTCACTGGTTGTTGGATTTCTGAGGCAGCATAAAGAGGCAGAAATCAGAAAGAAACCCAAGTCAGGCCTTCAGCAGATGAGGCTGTGTTTATTATCACACACAGGGAAGGGCATGTGCTCTCCCGCAGAAAATTGAAGGGTTTGCCAAGGTGAACACCAGTGTGTGACCCTTTATACAGGGCAAGGTGAGGGGCTTCAGAGTAAGGAAAGTTGTTGCACTTATACAAAGCTACATGCCTCTCCTGCAGACTCTCCTTCCTGAAGTTGTTTGCCCAAGGTGAGACAGGCTATCTTGGGAGACAGGCTGTCCCAATAGGCACTCCTTTCGGATCATAACAATTGAGTGAGGTCATCTGCAATCTCATAAAGTCCTGTTTGACAACAGAGGCACTGTATCAGGCTCACTTGAGTGGACTTGGGTCCGCCATCCATGCCCCCAGCAGGTGAGCAGATACTGGTTCACGTTTCAGAAAAGCCACACCGTTAGCGTTACTTTGATATAATTGTATTTGTTTCGAAGTTTCGCTCTTAACCCAACTAACACCCAAATAATTGAGACTGGATTACATTATTTGTTTAATAAGCTTCACAGCACAATACTGAGCAGTTTTAATCTATTCTTAACCCTCTATGCTACTCTGACTCCCTCTTTGCCAAAATCCCCGACTGACCTGCAAGTTAGGACTCCCTCTACTCCAGCTCCTCCTTACTCATCTTCCTGGACCCTCTCCTGGCCTCAATCACCTCCTCTCACTCTTCCTCCCCTGGAGGGCAGGAAGTCCAGCCCTATTCTGTCATCTGCTCAGCGATTGGTTGTAAGCTGCTTTATTGGCATATCAGGGGACAACTGGGGAGCAGTGTTTATACAACACTGAGACAGGAGATTCTCAGAACAAGGATTGCAACCAGATATGGGGAAACAGAAATCAACATTTAAATTACACAATAACCTTATGCCTACACCATGCAACAATACCCAGGCTCATGAATTGGTAGAATCAATATTGAAAAAAAAAATGACTATTACTGAAAGTGATCCACAGATTCAATGAAATGCCCACCAAAATTCCAATTACATCCTTTACAAAGATTTTTTTTAAAAGTCCTAGAATTAATATAGAATGGGGCTAGAAATATGGCTCAGTGGGTGAGAAAGCTTACTATGCTTGCATGAGAGCCTGAGTTCAAATTCTCCAGCACCTAGGGGAAAAAACTGGGTGTGTTTTTGCTCACAACTATAATTCAGGATTCAGAAGGATCACTGAGGCTTGCTGGCCTGGCTCCAGATTCAGTGAACAGTGTATCCCTGGCTGTCCTGGACTCTCTTTGTAAAGCAGGCTGGCCTTGAACTCACAGAGATCTGTCTGTCTCTGCCTCCCTAGTGCTGGGATTAAAGACAAAGGTGTACGCCACCGCGCCCGGCTAGTAATGTACTTACTTTTAGTTCAGCTTCAAACTCTCTGCTTTGATAGTTCAGCTGGATTAGGTGATTTGCGAACTTCACCTCCAGAAATTTCTGTGTTGAAGCCTCCTGCCCTACTGTAAGACGAGACTCCTGACCCACACCTGTGGTATCTTGGCATCTTTCTATGGATCCTCCCTGGGCAGCCTCTTCTCTTTCCTGTTTTGGATCTCCAGTCCCCACAAGGAACTGTCTGCCTCTTACTTGGTTTTCTTTTTTATTTTATTTTATTTTTTTTTTTTTGGTTTTTCGAGACAGGGTTTCTCTGAATATCTCTGGCTGTCCTGGACTCGCTTTGTAGACCAGGCTGGCCTCGAACTCACAAAGATCCGCCTGCCTCTGCCTCCCAAGTGCTGGGATTAAAGGTGTGCGCCACCACCGCCCGGCGGTTTTCTTTTTTTGTAGATTGCATTTTTCCAATACATAATGTATAAGTTATCTTAAATTTGCCAAAAAAGTTTATCAACTATTGCCACATGAATTTCCAAAGTGCCTGCCATGACTTTTGCTTCTTGTCTGTCTACACTTACATCTGTACTCTTACCACATTTTAAAAATTGAATTTGTTGTTGTTGTTTGTGTGTTTTGTCGTATTTTTTGAGGCAGGCAAAAGAGTCAGAGACATATCTGCTCCCACCATTAGGAGTCCCACAAGAACACCAAGGTAACAGCCATAACATATATGCAGAGGATCTGGTACAGACCAATGTAGGCCCTGTGTTTACCATAAGGCAAATTTTTATATATAGCCCAGCCTAGCCTTAGCTCTCAGTCCTCTACCCCACTTCCCTATTGCTAATATCACATGCGAATGCTGCCACGCCCAACCCATATCCATATACTTTCCAGCATTTCCACCAGCAAAGTAAGAGCCACACCTCTCCACACAGCCCACAGCCTTCTGGACACTGATGGTCACTGCACAGTGCCCCCACCCCTTTGGTGGTTTGATTTGCATTTCCCTGGCCACTAAATGTGTATTTATATGCTGTTTGGATTTGTCTCTTTCTGAACTGCTCTCTCAGGCTTTTTCCTTTTTTTTTTTTTCCCCAGCTGTTTTTTTTATTGTTCTCACTTGCCTGTCCTAGTAGCAAGTATAGCTTGGCCTTTAATTTTGCTTAAGGTCGTTTCTCAGAATTTCCCCCAACAGTTTTGTATTAGATGGGAATATAAAATATATACATACACATAATCTCTCTCTGTCACTCAGAGTGAATTCAAACTCTTGGTCCTCCCGCTTCAGCCCCCCAGGTACTGGCGTCAAAGTTGGGTGCCAACAGGCCTGGCCTCAGTGGGCCATTTATTGACTTCTCACTGAGAACATGAGAAGCTGGTCTGCAGTGTCTCCCAGCTTCTCTTCTGTTCTTTGTTCCTCTCATGTTTCTTGATTTACTGTATGCGTCAGGTTTGTTTGATCATGCTGCCTATAATCTTAGCACTAGAGAGACAGAGACAGGAGGATGCCTGGGTTTTGTTGACCAATTAGTCTATCCAATCAGTGAACTCCAGGTTCAGTGAGAAACCCTATCTCAGAGAACTAAGGCAGAGAAGCAACTGAGGAAGATACCGGATATCAGCCTTAGCCTACACACACACACACACACACACACACACACACACACACACTAAAATAAAACTTTAAAGAAAAAAGATCATGCTGCCTCCCTAAAATAAGAGTTCCCATCAATGCTGTAACCTAGAGTAATTTAGATAACCTTGGGATACCCTCTTCCTTTTCTCCACTAAATCAAACACACTGAACAACTCAGAGCGGGCGTCAACTGCTCCAGGATGTGGTCCCTACACTTAAAACCTTAGCAAATCTCACAGATATAAGCTCTAACTTTGTTTCCTTCATTTTTATTACTTTATCTGAGGGGATTTGAAATCATCAAAATCTGATACCTTTATAAGTAATTTTTGAGGCCAATTTCTGCCTAATCTGTAACTCACTATGTAGACCAGTCTCTCCTCAAATGCACAGAACCTGTGCTTCCAGAGTGCTGAGGTCAAAGGTGAGCATGCGCCACCACATCCGCCTGACAATTTCATAAGTACAAAAAATGTTAGATAGCATAAACTACATGAAGACCCAAGGGTCAAGTTAAGGTATTTTATAACTTTCTCATCCTTGTCACAACAACTCAAAAGCAAGGCAAGGGCAATACCCACTGCCTTTTCCTAATGGCTGGGATCCACGTAGGATAGAGTTAGTTTCCACAGGTTCTTTGCAAGGAAGTCACAGACACTGGGGTGCAGCTCATGATTTATCTCTTTTGTTCTTATCTTCCTTGCAGTAGAAAATGTGCCCATGGGGCTGGAGAGATGGCTCAGCAGTTAAGAGCACTTGCTGTTCTTCCAAAGGACCCAGGTTCAAATCCCAGCACCCACATGGCAGTTTGAGACTGTCTGTAATGGCTGAGTTTGGTGGTACATGCCCTTAATCCCAGCACTCGGGAGGCAGAGGCAGGTGGATCTCTGTGAGTCCAAGGCCAGTCTGGTCTACAAACTGAGTACAGGACAGCCAGGGTTGTTACACAGAGAAACCCTGTCCCCAAAAAACCTAAAAAAAAAAAAAAAAAAAGTTAAAGGCCTCAGAGCAGATTCCCCACAGATGTGTCCTGTTTGTCCCCACCGCATCTCACCTCCAATAGAAGGGACCTGCACATTGTTGAATGGGCTGGAGGTAAGAAGTACCCCCAAATCCAATAAAGCATGAGAAAGTAGGTTAGTGCTCAGAGGTAAACTAGCTGGATTGAAGATGATGTGGGATTAGCCTGATATTGCAGACAGGGAAACTGAGGTATGAGGAGGTAAATTGCTTGCTGAAGGTCACACAGGTACAAAGTGTTGAATCTTCCTGACTCTGGGCCTCTCCATTGTGGGCTATGTCCCCTATAAATCTGGGTAACACAGCAGCCTTCCACAGTCACCCACCCACACTACCAGCTGCTGCCTACCCTGATGCCTTTCATATTGCTCTGAAATGATTTACCACCTCACTAGGGGAGGCCTGTCAGTTCCCATCTTACTTGATGTTTTTCTGTATTCACACCCAGCTGGGCTGTGGAGCAGCTTCTCACACCTGCTGTGGAGTTAGGACTGGGTGCAGAGAGAGTGGCAGCAGGCTCATGCAGGAGGCCGGAGGCCTGGCCCTAAAGTGGCAGCAAGGGGTCAGGGGCACACTACCCCTGCAACATCCCTAGCTCCCTTCATCCTGAAAGACAGCAGACACACTCTAAATGCCTATCAGCTGAGATCCAGTCTGGGCTTCATGGAGAGATCCTGTCTCAAAAAAAAAAAAAAAAAAGAAGTGAGTGGCAGGTGGTGGAGGAGCATAACTTTAATCCCAGCACTCAGGAGGCAAAGGCAGGGGAGTCTCTGTGAGTTCAAGACCAGCCAGGTCTACAGGGTGAGTTCCAGACAGCCAAGGCTACACAGAGAAACACTGTCTCAGGGGAAAACAAAACAAAACAAAAAAAGAAAAAGTGAACAAATTCTTACATAATGTACAAGATACTACTGTTCACCCTTATCCGAAAGTCACAAGGCCACATCCCAAAACTGCCAAAGGCTACTTGAAACTTCGTATCCCACCAAATCCTACAGAGCTGAAGTACACCACAGTCCATGTGCAAACTAAGCCAGCAACTAAGCCATTCACAGGAACCATCTTTGTCCTCAGTTGGACAAAGAGACCATGCATGTCTTGGACAGGGCAGGACAGAATCATCACACTGTTCGGAATGGCATCAATTTAAAACATGAATTGTTTGTTTCTGTAATTTACAAAGTTTACCACAAGTAGCTTGAAATGACAGACTAGAAATGACAGATGAGGAGGGAATGAGTTTGAAGGGAAAGACGCCAGCTGCAAACAGTACAGAATTGTGCCATTTGTAGAAGAAAGAAGGGGTGAGGAGTCAGCATACGTGTGCATTGTTTCTATAGTAATAGAAAAATCTTTTTTGTTTTTGTCTTTTTGTCTTGTTATTGTTGTATCAAACAGGATTTATATAGTCCAGGCTGGCCTCAAACTAGTAATTCTCCTGCCTCAGCATGCTGAGTATTGAGATTATAGGCATGAGCCAACATACCTGAATTATTGTAAATCAGTTTTTAAATGTAAATTATTGTAAATCATTTTATTTACTTATTTATTTACAGAAAGTGTGTGTTTGCGCATGCCACAGCCCAAGGTCAGTTTCCAGGACTCGAGTCTCTCCTTCCATAGGGAACTTGAAGCATCCAACTTGGGTCATGAGACATGGCAGCAAGCACCTTGGCCCACTGAGCCATTTCACAAACACTCACTTGATGGTTAATAACATCGCCCGGGCCTTGGGACAGGGACTTGGTGGTTTGAGAAGGAATGGAAGGGAAATTCTTTTCCATAGACATCTGTTCCTCAGAATCAATCCTGGGAGGATGGTTCCAGAACCTGGAAGATACCAAAGTCCTTGGCATAAAGTGGCCTGGTGTTTGCATATAGCCTACGGAGTCCTCCCACGTGCAGTAAAGCATCTCTGGAATACTCAGAGCACCTCCTTGCTGTGGTCTCCAGTCTTCAGGGCCAGTCTGATGGGACGTAGAGTCGCCATGGAAACAGACACACTCCGCTGTCTATGGGGATGCTTCTGGAAAGGTTGAAGAGAGCAGGGAAGGGAGGACGCATCCTGAATGTGGGTGGCGGCATCCTTTGAGCTGGGGTCGCACACGGAATAAAAGGAAAAAGTGAGCTGAGCACCAGCCTTCATCCGGCTCTGCTCTGACTGTGTGAGCAGCTGCCTCCCCCTCCCCCCACCATGCCTTCCCCACCATGAAAGAATTACCCTCAGACGGTAGCCAAAATGAGCCCTTCCTGACGTTGCTTTTGCCAGGTATTTTTTGTCACCGCAAGAAGAGAAAGTAACTAATGCGTTCCTACAGTGAAAGCCGGTAAGTAGACGCTGAGCTGTGCTGTTTCCATGATGGGAGAAAGACTGCGTGTGCTCAGCACAGAGGCAACTTCTTCTCCAGATAGTTTCTTCTCTTTATCCGTGTAACCCTAGCTGGACTGGAATTCGTGTAGCCCAGGCTGAGCTTGAACTCACAGGGATGCACCTGCCTCTGTCTCTGCCTCCAGAGTGTAGGATTAAAGGCGTGCCTCGTCAGACATTCTCAATCTGAGGCTGGCTGCACCCACAGGTGCATGATTCATGTATAGAATTTTTTTTTTGACACCTTTGAAACCTTTGGGATTCTGAGCCTCAGCCATGCACTGCCCAGTTTACAAAAATACTAGTTTTAATTAAAAGTTGAAAATAAAGTAAACAAGAGCATACCCTCCGGGACTGCAGGCCACTGTGAGATGGTCTGTAGGGGCCAGAGACACTCTGCCTTTGCCCTCTCTTTGGCCTGAGTGCTTCCTCCTTAGTTACAAAATCCTGTTTGTATTTGAGGTTGCTATGGGACCAGACTCAAAAATACAATTCCAAGTATCTTTGCAAGTGGTCCTGACCTCAGGGGTGGCCTGCCTGCAGGGAGAGTCTTCCTATTTCTCTAACAGGCTTCAAGCTGGTGGGAAGTGTGTCCATTTGGCTCCCTCCCCCTTTTCCTTCTCACAAGAACACAGACTCTCCTTCATATAGTAGAGAAACATTTCATTAACAAAGCCAGTGTAATAGTTTCCAACACACAAAAATACAGAGACCAGAAAACAAAACACTTTTTCCCCCAGTAAAGACCCAGCTGCTTCCCCACAGTGCATTTTAATTTGGCCAAGAATATAATCTATTATTTTGTTTCTGCTACTGTAGTTCAATTCCCTTGCCTCCATTAAAATTTAATTTTAAGGCCAGGGTGTGGCTCAGTAGGAGAGCGAATGCCTCACAAGTGAGAGGATCTGGTTTCCATACATACCTAGCAGCAGAAGAAAAACTTGACAGAAAGATAGCCAGGCAACAAACTCACAGCCCCAGCACTTGGGAGGCCTTGGCAGAAGGATCACAAGTGAGGCTAGCCTGGACTACAGAGAGACTCTGTCTCAAAAACTAAAGTAAGCACTTTTATTCCCGTTTATGCATGCCACAAATATATGCTTATGATTTGACAAATCATACTAATTTTTAAATCTGTAATTCATACAGGAATTAATTTTAAAAATTAAAAATGGGACTGGAGAGGTAAGTCTAAGAGCACCCGCTGCTCTCGGGAGAACAGGAAGTGAGCCCCCACCCAGCTCGCACACTGGGTGTCTTGCAACTGCCTGTTACTCCAGCTCCAGCACATTCTGGATTCTGTTGGCATGAACACATCTATATACACACACCACAAACATAAAAAAAAAAATTAAAATCCATCATAAAATATAACAACCCAGATCCTCTGCAGGAGTAAAGAATTGTGAAATCACACATTTGATAAGTAGTTAATGTCTACAAAATGTAAATAACTCTTATACCTCAACAAATGTCTAC
>CAJQZJ010033049.1:5952817-6008177 GCA_907164525.1 Lophiomys imhausi
GTGTGTGTGTGTGTGTGTGTGTGTGTGTGTGTGTGTGTGTGTGTGTGTGGTGTGTATAAAACATAAATGAATTCCATGCTTAACCTTGAGTTTTATCCCTAAGAGAATTCATTATGTATTTGTAAACATTCCTAAATCTGTATCTAAGTGTTTCAGGTAAGGGATCCTCATGCTATACAGAGAGAAGACAGTAAAAATTACCAGACTGTGAGGAAAGCTCAACCAGGAAGGAGAGAAACTGAAGCAGAGAAAAGCAGTCCAAGAGAAACTAAGACCACCTGGGAAGCAGAAGAAATCTTCAGTGAAAGAGTGTGTGTAAGTGAGAGAAAGAGACAGAGACACAGAGAGACAGTCAGAGACCAAAGAGACACACAGAAATAAAGTCTCTAATCAAAGTTCTTACAGATGCATTAGATGATATTGCTTCCAAGAAACAAGAACAGGGCACTATACAAAAAGAACACTGAGAAACCACACCAAAAAAAAAAGGAGCTTTCAGATAAGAGAAATATTTTTTCTTTTCTTTTTGTTGATGGTGGTGCTGTTTTGGTTTTGAGACAGGGTCTCACTATGTAGTCCAGGCTAGCCTCAAACTGTACCCTCCTGTCTACTCTACAGCCTCCTGATGCTAGGACTGTAAGTGTATGCCCTCACATCAAGCTGAGAAATGAAATTTCAGTAGAAGGGTTAAAGAAGAGTCAGGAGATTTCTTAGACAACAGATAAAATAATAAGATAAAAAGGGAGGAACAGTGAAAGGAAAAGCAAGACAATCGGAAGTGAAGAGCAGGAAGTCCAACATCTGATGGAGGAAATGGAAGGGTGGCAATCATTATAGAAAAGAGAGGGAAGAGAGTAGTAGCTAGCAGCACATGGCAGAAGGAAGCAGACAGAAACCCTGACTCACTGGAGAAGGCGCTGTCTCGGAGGCCAGGGTTGCTGGGCACAGGAGCAGAGGGGACAACAGCAATGGTGGCAGGGGTGCTATCAGGAAGCACCTCTCTGGAAGGAAGGAATGAGGAGTTGAGAAAAGGCACCCAACTTCCACTCCCACCTCCCACCTCCCCACTCACAGGTAGCCCTCGGGATAGTCATCCTCATCCTCATCTTCATCCACATTCTCACAGACTGGCTCTATGAGGAACAGATATCAGCATGACCTGGGACAGGTCCCGCCTCCCACCCCACCCAGTACCCAGACCCTAGACCCACCCTGGTTCTCGTAGCTCGCCACACTGTTGGCTTCAGAGAGAGAGGGAGAGGAAGACCGAGTCAGCTCAGGTTGTACATCCTTCCCTCAGCCCTCCAGCCCTCTCTACACCCTTACCATCATCTGAATCCTTCCGGGAAGATGGCATCCGATGGGAACCCCCAAGGGGCTGTGGGGATCTCCTGGAAATAAAAGGTCAGGGATTATGTCTGGGTAGGACTCTGGGGGCAAGACCAGTTGTAACAAGAGAAAGTGTGTGTGTGTCCCGTCCTAGAAGGTGGGGAGACACAGTGGATGAGAGGGAGGGAGTTGAAGGGTACTCACGGAATGGGGAGCAGGTCTGGCTGCCTCAAGGGTGGGAAGGAAGTAACAAGAGGGTAGGAAGTGGCAGGTGTTCGGGGGACGGTTATTTCTGAGGACACAGAAGAAAGCTTCAGGGAATGACTGCAAACATCCCCCCACCCTCATCAAGGTCCTAAGGACAAATGTACAACTAAAAACCATGCTCTAGACAGGCATGGGGGCTCCCACTTCCTCCCATCCCAACCCAGGTAATAGCCCCGCAGATAGCAAAAGGTGAACAGGACAAAGGCACACTTTCAAGAACCCTCAATGAAGACCAAGGACATTGAACTCACGAGGTGGTTTGATGAGGATGCTCCTTGGGTAGAAACTGGCAGGAAAGAGACAGCTTGGGTACAGGACCAAGAGGACCCCATCCCTAAGCCCTTCATGTGAACAAAGGGAGGACACATGGGAACATGGGACTGCACACTCACCTTTCTGTGGAAGCAGTGTCATAGGAGGCTGGAGGAGAAAGGGTCAATGAGGCAGGATCAGGGTGCACCAGGGACAAAGACACTCAGGATCCCCCCCACACCAAACGGGACCGAGGTAGGGACAGTTAGTGAGTACAGTGGCTGGGGAGGCCATGAGGAACCAATGGAGTGCCCAGCATCGGTACCCCACAGCTCCCCACTTACCTGGCAGCTCACGGCAGCGCACACATAGGGCAGCCAGGAGCGTGACCAAGAAGGGCAGCAGCAGGAGGCCCAGCCCTACAGGGCTCAGAGCATCTGCTTCCATCTGCAGAGCACCTGTCCTGGGCCCTGCTGCACTGCAGCCCCCCTAGGAGAGCAGCAGCAGGGGCGTGGGACTGAGTGGGCCCCAGCCTGGGATCCGGCAGCAGGCAGCTGCGTCCTCTTCTGGGGCTCAATGGATCAACTCAGTCCCTACCTGGACAGAGTTGAGATCAGTGTTGGCTCTGTAAAATGCTAGTCCCCGAGCCTGAGCTGGGGCCTATGCCCCAGCTACCAGCTGCACAGTCCCTATGCCCAGCTGTACCTGCCCCTTTCTTGCTCCCCGCCTGCCTCTCCTTCTCACCACCCGCGTGCGACAGGAAGCTGTGGTGAAGGCAGGAAATCATCAGGCTCCTCAGCCGGCTGCGCCTGCCCCCCTGCCCACTCACCCCCACCCAGTTGTGGGAAGGGGGGAGGAGGCAGAGGGAGTGTGTGAAGGAAGGGTCTGAGGCTGTAGGATGGGGTAACCCCGTCCACTAGGAAGGGAGACACGTGCCAACCAGGCCAGATGTGGCCTCCCCATCGCTGGGTTGGAGACCTGCAAAAGGAGGTTTTGCCAGGGACTGTGTGGAGCACTGCCCCCACCTCCCAGACTTGCCTACTAGGAGAGCTACTTCCAGGGGACCATGGTGAGTCACAGTCACACCGAGCCAGCTCACTCAGAAAAGAGCAGCCCTCCTTCTAGATCACCCAGCCCAGAAGACAGGGACTTACCCACAGGGTAACCCGACAATCCCTGATAAGTCCTGAGGCTAAGACATTCCCTGAAGCCCATGGCACCCACAGAAAGACAAGCAGTCAGTTGGGAGTCTGCTTACAAATTTTATTCCATTACAAATAGCACCAAACCCCTTGGGCTGCCCAAGTAGAGAGGACACCCCCCATTTCTGGACCCCCATCTCTTCCCTGGGCTGCCCATGTAGTGTCTGGGAGCTGGGACATATCCCAGGGCTTCCTCCTTGGACCTGGGCCTGGTGAGGGCTTCTGTCTGGGCACCTGCTGGGGTAGGCCCAAGACAGTGGTGATGCATCTGTAGCTGGGTGAGCAACAGCTCCTCAGATGAGCACGCTGGACACGGGGACCCGGGTAGAACGGCCTCGCTGAGGCACCACAATCTGGTCATCTGAGGGCCCTGTCTCATGCAGCAGACCTGTGGGAAAGGGGTCAGAGCCAAGGCCAGTCAGATAAGGGGACATCAAGGAGACAGAGGGCAAACAGGAAGGGGGCACAGATGAAGCAGCAGCAAGAGCCCTCAGAACTGCGTACACAGACAGAAAGTGTGATCCACTTTTAGACGGACTCAGAGCTGAATGGGATGGGCCTGGGAGAGTGGTCCTCTCAACCCTGGCAGGTAGCTGGTGGCCTGAGAGGATGGGACAGTCTGAGTGGAGGGAGAACGGTGGACTAAGATATGGGGTGCATATGTGTGGGGCAACAGATGGATAGACAGACAGGCAGTACTATGAAGGTGGACCTACAGTGGCCCTCACTAACCCTGCACATGGAGTTGGGCCCGCCGGCGGTCATTCTCAATGAACATGGCAGTGCCCAGGAAAGCCGCACCACCCAGGGCCCCAACAAAAGCACAGAGCATGAGCGAGAACTGCAAGGCCCGGAACTCGGACAAGAAGGAAGGGGGCCAGCCCTGTCGGAGGCGGTCAGAAATCTGCAGAAAGAGAAGAGTCAGAGAGAGGGCCAGGGATGGGGAGGATTAACCACCAAGAAAATTAAAAATGGAACCTAGCAAGGGGAACGTTTGGGCTATAGGGTGAGACCCACACCCTAACAGGCAGAACCTTCACACAACTTCCCTCCCATTCACCAGAGGACTTAAGGCGAGAAGTGCCACAAGTGGCTATTACCCAACTAGACCAGACTATCCCATCCATCCAGGCTCATGCCCTCAGCCCCCAGTCAGGGTAAGGAGCATCCCCAACACCGGCCAAGGATAGCACTTACTAGACCAATGAGGTAAGGGCTCCCTGCATCACCCAGCAAATGGGACAGCACTATCTGGAAGGCCTCAGCAGTGGAGCGTCGAGTTGGGATCACCACATACTGGGGGGAGAGGGGAACTCAATAGCGTTCTTAGTAGGAATGCCCAGAGAAACAAAGGCCAAGGCCCACTGTCTGTAGGCCCAAGACAAATCTGTCACTGAGACTAAGGGAAGGAAGACACAAGACAGGCCAGGCCTGGAGGCTCCTCTGTGGCTGGACTCTGAATTACACATGAGGATGAGGTTTGAAGGGGAAAGGCCAGAATTCAGATCAAATGCCACCTCCTGACCCCATCCTTGCTCCCTTCAGCCTCTGGACTAACCTGTATCTGCCCAGCTACTTACCAAGAGGATGTCAGCCACAATGGCCCAGTTCATGGACAACAGGGTCTCCCCAATAAAGATAAAAATCTGAGTGGCAGAAGTGGGAGAGAATCACATGACCAGGCTTTCCCAGCAACTCAGTCCCCAGCACACCCCATGAGCAGCACTAGCCTCAGCACCATTTTACACCTGAGGACCTAGCAAGGCCATGCTGCTTTGCCAGCGTCACCCAGCTGGGAAGGCCCAAAGCTGAGATTTGAAAGGAGGCTTTCTATCTTCGGTCTGCTCTGAACTATTCTGCTGGCTGACCGTGTTGGCGGCTGGCAGTCCTCAATGGACATGGTGGTGCCCAGTAAGGCGGTACCACCTCTCCTGCCTCTGCAAAGATAGCCACTTCGCCCCTGATATCCTACTCACATAGGTGGCCACGATGCTACCTCGAGCACAGGCCAGGGACAGGAAGAGGAACGGCGCGGAGCCTAGGAGGCCAGCTGCACAGACCAGTGGGTCAGCACGAGGGTTGAAGCGGTGAAGGCGGCGGCTGATCTCCACACCCAGGCCAACACCCAGGACTCCAGTCAGGCAAGTGATGAGTCCAAAGATGAGACTAGGGGTGGGATAGGGGGACGAGTGCTATTCCTTCTCCTTCGAGGCCCTCTGCCCCAGAGAGGACAGTCCACCCCAGGCCCTCATACCCAAATCCATCCAGCACAGAACCCCAGGGCCCATGTATTACCTCATCACATAGTTTCTAGAACCAGAAACTGAGACTCCAAGAGTGGAGGTACCTGGTAGAGTCAGAATTCAAACTCTCCTGGGCTGAGTTTGAATTCCTCTCATTCCCCCACCCCCACATGCAGTCACCTGCCCAGGCCCTCACAAGTACCTGTCAGAGGAAGAGCATGAGTCTCCAGGGAGACAGGGCAGAGTCTCTCCCAGAACAACACGGGAGCGCAGCAGGAACGCTGGAGCCCAGAGAGCCAGGGAGCCCGTGACAAAGGCCACAGCAGTGAAGCCAAGGGAAGACAGGACGAAACTAGGACTGCAGAGAGGGAGGAATTCAGACTCCACAGATGTGTTCTCCTCTCCCTCCCTAGCTCATTCTACTGGCATAAGTTGGATGTGCTTCATGTCTGTGTTTCAGGCAAATGCCACAAGCAGACAGCAGTGACTGTACCTCTGACCCTAAATATGGCTCCTTGCAGGACAGAAAACTTGGCCTGTTTAAGACTCCAGCCCCTGCTGAGGCCTCAGATGTGGAAGAAACGGGGTGAACTCACTTTCGTGCCAGGGCCTTCAGATCTGCCCACCATGAGGTGGGACTCAGTGGTGGTGAACCTGAGTGGCGATCCACAGCTCCTCTTGGGGGCTCTCGTACCACCAGGAACAACAGCAGGACAGCCAGCACCCCTAGACCTGGTGTCACCTAGGGAAAAAGCAAGCTTTGGGACACAGGGCATACTGAACCTCGGGGGCTGGGAGAGCCAGGAGTGTGGACAACTTACCTCTGAAGGTCTTAAGTACCCCACAAGTGCTGGCTCAGACACACTGGGGCTGAGACCCCACAAGTGCTGGCTCAGACACACTGGGGCTGAGACCTCACAAGTGCTGGCTCAGACACACTGGGGCTGAGGCTTGGGAAGGTCTGCTACTGGGGACACCCAGTTTTTAAAGCTTATTGCTCTGCTTTCCTAACAGCGCCCTGATTTAGTTTCAGGGACCCCCCCCCCAATGCAAATTTCTCTCACTTCACAGAGTTCAAACCTGATCTGAGACCTAACCAAAAGGACTGATTATCTCCTGCCTTCAGTAGCTGATTACATAATAGGCATGTGACCCACAATCATCCAATCAGACACGTTCTTACAACTGTTGTTCAAGGATCTGAGGTCCCAAGTTGTTCAGCTGAAAGGTGATCACTTGGGATTCCCAAATGCGTAACAATATAGTTAACATGGGGGAAAAGAAACCTGAAACAAAAGTGAGCAGACGCAGTGATGGTGTTCCTATTAGAAAAGCTAGTAACTTAGCTGGGTGTGGTGGTGCACGCCTTTAATCCCAGCACTTGGGAGGCAGAGGCAGGTGGATCTCTGTGAGTTCAAGGCCAGCCTGGTCTATAAAGCGAGTCCAGGACAGCCAGAGATACACAGAGAAACCCTGTCTTGAAAATCCAAAAAAAGAAAAAAGAAAAGAAAAGCTATTAACTGTCCCTTTCTGGGACTTACAGTTTCACAGTGGGCTTCTGTCACCTGCAAGCAAAACCTCTGATTCCCTATTGAGGACCAGGCTTGCTGCAGGCCCAGCAGAGTGAGCAACTGCCACAAAAAGGAATATACAGGGCTAGTGAACTGGCTTAGTGAGTAAAGGGTCCTGCTGCCAATTGACCCGAATTCAATCCCCAGGACCCTCGGGTGAAGGAGAAAATCAACTTCCCAAAGTTGACCTCTAACTCACGGAGTCAGTCAGCTGCACACACACCCATGCACGCATGCAAACACGCATGCACATGTACACACTTTTTAAAAAAGAGAGGTAAGAAAGGGAGTATTTAAGGTCAGAAAGGGAGATCAGTAAGAATGTGGCAGACTCCCCAAACTATAATCAGACTTACCCGCAAAGCCCAGTGCCAATCTCCAGCCACATCCTTCACTTTGGAGCCAGCAATGTAACCTAGACCACTGTTGGAAGGGACAGCAAGGGCGAAAGATGGTACATGTTGATCAGTCATATGACCAACTAAGCTCCTGCCCCCACATCAGGCCCAAGGCCTACTCACCTGCCCACAGGAATGGCAAAGTAGAAGACGCTGAGCATCCGGCTCCGCTGGTCTGCCACGAAGAGGTCGGCGATCAGGGTGGGCGCAATGGTGGAGTAACTGGCCTCCCCGACCCCCACCAGGCCCCGGGTCAGGAGGAGCAGCCAGAAACGCTGGGGAAGGAGACATGGGGGAGGTGGTACCCCACCCTGGAGCCAGCCTCCCAGGAGACCTCTCCAGCTAGTGCTGGAGAAACAGCAGGGATGAGAGAGGCCTGGGTTTAGATCACACAGACCTGGCTGGAATCCTGGCTCCACTTACTAGCTGTGACTTTGAGAAAATAATTTAACCTTTCTGAGCCTCACTTTCCTCATCTGCAAAAGGGGAACAACAACAGTTTGGTCACAATGACACCGTGAGGACTTCTCACTCACTCAGGTGCAAAATAATCCTGCTTTCCCCTCCCACCTAAAACACCCTGCAGCTCAACAATGACCTTAGGGGGAATCGTCTGTTTACCAGACACCTGGAGCTTAGGCCAGGGAACATGATGCCCTGAGGGTGCCAGGGCCTGGGGCTGAGGGCAATACATAGGGGAAGGTTTCAAAGACACAAAAAAGCATCAGTCAAGGAAAACGGCAGCATGTGGCATCATGTGTTTTCAGAGTTTTTGGAAGGGAGAAGTGGGTCACTGTATCAGAGGCTCCCCGGAGATAACGGCAAGAATGGAGCCAGAAGGAGACATGAAGCAACCAGGAGAACACTGTTGTCAACAGAGCCAACAGAGTGGCAGGAGCAGCACTGGAAAGTGGGTGACCTGAGGAAGTGCAGGCCAAGTGACAGCTGACCCTCGCTGCTCTCTCACCCACGCTGGCACCAGGCTTAGGAGGAAGCCCAATGCCAGGAAGGGACACAATAACAGCCATCTGCACAGAGATCAGCGGTGAAAAACAACCAGGGCGTTTAGGTGTGCAGTGGGATAGTTAGGGAATGAGTGATGTGCTGAATGGAAGAAGGCTCTAGAAGAGAAGTGAACAGAATGGAGTGGGCAAGTTAACTCAGGCAATGGAAGAGTGTACAATGGCACAGAGCAAGGAAACTATGGAGGTCCCCCCACACTCAATCCAAAATAACTCCAAAGAGCAAATAATGATGGGGAGTGGGGAGAAAGTTCAGGGCCTCACCTCTTTGGGGATGAAGGATGACCCCAGTGTCACCAGGGACCAGAAGGCAATGCCCCCGCACATGAGGTACTTTCGATTGTACCTGTCACCCAGGTAGCCAAACACTGGTGCCAACACCATATAACTGGAGATGAACACTGGGGGGAAGCAGAGAGTCACAGCCCAGTCCAGGTCCCTTGGCACCCCCCAATACACAAACATACACACACCTACTCCAGTTAGGCAGCAGGGTATAGAAGAAACACCTAAATAGACTCCAGACTCTCCACTCTCTTCCTCACTGACATCGTACCATCCATAATACATCACAACACTGTAGCCTATGAGGGCCAGAGGGATGATCCAGGGCCATGTTCACAACTTTCCAAAACCTCTTTTATAGAACGGATCATACAGCTGAGGTCCCTCCATTCCCCATTCTACCCAGCCTGAAACAAAATCCACATTCCACAGCCATGGTGTCCTATCTAATCCGGCCCCTTCCTCTTCCCTCTCGTCTCTGCACCTTCATGCTCACTGCCAAGATCAACACCACATTGGTGTTCAGCATCCAGTGTCTCCTCTGTCTGGAACATTTTCACTAGTCTTCATAAAACTCAACTGCTTCGAACTCCACCTCAGACACTTAACCAGACTACCATACATCATACCCTTGATTTCTTTCCTTCTCTTTTTTGGGGGAGGAAGGAAAGAAGACCTTACAATGTACATAGGCCGGCCTAAGCTCACAGTGGTCCTCCAGCCTTTGCCTCCCAAGTGCTGAGTTTAAAGGAGCATGCCACCACACCTGGCAATATGCTTTCTTTTACATAACACTTATCCATCTGAAAATTATCCCATTTTAATTAACCCCCTCAGGCTCATGAGGATGTCTGCTCCTGTGTGGGCCATGACTGTGAGTGTCTCATTTAATACACAACCTAGCACAAAACAGGTGTTCAGCTGGGCGTGGTGTCCCACGCCTTTAATCCCCAGCACTTGGGAGGCAAAGGCAGGCGGATCTCTGTGAGCTCAAGGCCAACCTGGTCTACAAAGTGAGTCCAGGACAGCCAGGACTACATAGAGAAACCCTGTCTCAAAGAAAAAAAAAAAAAGAACAAAAAGAGTGTTCAGTTCGCATGTGCTGAATAAAAAAGAGGGATAAATGAGCCCGTCTCAAAAGACCTGCTTCTTCTCTAACTCACCACCTTGACCTATGACCTTGTTCTCATTTCTCCACACTTAAAACGCCTCCAGTTCCTCATTGGACTTGAAGTAGGGAAAACAAACATTTCAAGACCTGGTTTCAAATTCCCATTCACCTATCTACTCATGGGGCCCTAGGAAAATATTAACTCTTCTCAAAGTTTGATTATATAAACCCAGGAAAAAGCGACACTTTTCCTCAGCTGATGGAAGGATACGATGGCAAGAATGGCTCGCCAACATCCTATTAGGGCTCCTACCATTTCTAGGGTGCACTACTAGGACCCGACACATAGTAGGTTCTCAGAAAAAAAGGGAAGGAAATGAAGACTCCCCCCGCCCCCCACAGCAGCCCCAAGTAGTCTGGCCATTATTTACTGGTGCCTACTATGAGGCACACTCGGCATTACTTGGTCCTCACACCACTCCAAAGAATTAGCCCATTTTATTACTAGTTTCATTCCACAGACCAAAAAGATGAGGCTTGGGGAGGGTGAGCATGTTGCCTACCGTCACATAGTAAGTGGCTGGCTCCCTCTGTACGTGTGATGTCCCAGCTCAACTGGACAGCCAGCCCTAGAGCAGTCAAGGCCATTACCTTCAAGAACTCTGGCCAACAAGGCTCACTAGGCAAATCTGCATGTGCGTAAACCCAGATGAAGCAGCAAAGAACGAGTAGTTGCGTGAGCCTGAGCTTCACTCACCAGTCTGGATGAGGCCAGAACTACCATCTCCGATGTTGAAGAACTGCACGATGTCTGGAAGAACGCCTAGAAAGAAAAAACTCAGGATGAGCGCCGAGAGGCGGCCCCGTCCTGGGGAACTGCTCCCTTGCCGATAACCCTTCTTCGGAACAGCAGTGCCTACCAGCCACGGTAAAGCGGTCCATGTAGTTCAGGAGGTTGATGTAGCACAGCACCGCCACTATGAGGGTCGAGTGACCCTGAGATAACCCAGTGATGCGCTGGAGCCCCTCACGGTCAGGGACCTCGGGCTCCCCGGACTTGGGATTCCCCATGGGCCCTGGCAACCCCGGATGGCCAGGCGCTGGCCCGTCGTCTGGGTCATCTGCTTGACTGAGGAACGGCGCCGTGTCGGACCCGGCCATGGTCCCAGGGAAAACGCAACCGCCCACGCTCCGGTGTCACCTCGGATGGAAGGAGGTTGGAGAAAGGATGGCGAGGAGAGTTGCCCACGGTCGGCTAGGAGCGTGCTCCGATGCACAGAGCACGACTGGGAAAAACCCTGGGCTTCGTCATTCCTTCTGGTTCCGACAGAGGAGAAGACACATGAGGTGCAGGTGACGTTGGGGACAGGAGCGGCAAGACGAAGACCCAGTCCCCCTTCTCACGCTGACGCTCTCTTCACCCCGGGAAGGTGCGCGCCACACTCGCTGTCACTCATCCCCGGCGCAGCACTACGGCTGCCGCCATGTTGCCCCAAAGCAGGTCATGTGACACCGGAGCCCTATTGAAGAAAGTCATCCGGTGCAAGGGCTGAGCATATGATCTGCCACAGACTACGGAAGCCTCCAGGTTTTCTTGGTCTCCTGCGCACAGCCCGGCACTATGGCAACGCGACGCTCGTTCCTACTTCCACCAGCAGCTTCCAGGGGGCCTCGCAAATTAGCGAAATCGAACGCCTTAGATGGAATTTATCCGATTTCATGTCATCGCACGAGATAGTGGATCGCATAGGTTTGGAAATAACACATCTATACAGATGTTAGTGAGCAGTTTCTTCTTTCTTCTTCAATGACTGTCTGATGGCTTCATTGCTCAGTCATTGTTAGATGAATAACCTCGAGCAGCTGCCCCGTTTAATATTCCAACCATGAGCTTTGACTGAGGACCCTTAGAGTCCTATAGAGTAGGGCGTGGTAGCGCACGCCTTTAGTCCCAGAGGCAAGCGGATCTTTGCAACTTCAAGAACAGTCTGGTTTACATAGCGAATTCTAGCTCAGCCAGGGCTACATACAGAGTGAGATCCTGACTGAAACAAAAGATTCCGATAGATTAGGAGAAAGAGGATGCGTCAACTACCGTCAACTACCGTAACAAGTTTTCCTCCAGCCAACCAAGACTGGAGTCCTCGCGCCCTCTGGTGTCTCTCTTGTAGGACAGGCAGGGGCTCAGAACCAACGAACTGCAACGTAAAGAACCAAGATTAAAAACTACACCAGAAGCCAGGTGGCATATACCTCTAATCACCGTACTCAGGAGGCAGAGGCAGGCGGTCTCTGAGTTCGAAGCCAGTCTGGTTTACAGAGAGGAATTCCTGACAGCCAGGGCTACATTGAGAAACCCTATTTCGAAAAACAAAACAAAACCAATCCCACTGGGTGTGGTGGCTTAAGCCTTTTATCTCAGCACCCACCCGAGGCAGAGGGTGGTCTTCCTCCTCCTCCTCCTCCTCCTCCTTCTTTTTTTTTTTGGCTTGTTTTTCATTTTTTATTTTCTTCCAAGGTTTCTCTGTGTAACAGTTCTGACTATCCTGGACTCGCTTATTAGACCAGAGTGGCCACAAACTCACAGAGATCTGCCTGCCCCTGCCTTCCAAGTGCTGGAATTAAAGGTGTGTGCCACCACGCCCAGGTTGCTTGTTTTTCTTAACATACATACATTCTGAATACAAATTACTATAATTCCATGAAAATACTGTTTTGTGCTCCTACTTCCAGAATTGGGATGTAGTTCAGTTGATAGCATATTTGCCTAGTATGCCTGAAACCCTGCAGTTCCCCAGTACCTCATTGCCAGGCCAGGGGCAGAAAGTAGAGAGAGGATTGGAAGTTCAAAGAGGTCCTTGATGCATAGCAATAGTTAAGTTCAAGGTGTGTTGAAACCTACTTAAGTTTTTAACATAACGAAGTCTTCTCTCCAGAGGACTGCTTCAGCTTTTGGCATACCTGCAGCCATTTTTGTCTTTAGTCTCCATCTTAGTCATAAGGTGAAATTAAGTTCAAGTTCTCGGGCTCTGCTTGCCTGACATAAAAAATTAGCCTTTGTTAACTGTTCTGCTTGAATTGATGATATATGCTCTGCTTATACAAAACCACAATACCCTGCCATGTTCCTCTCCCCAGAATAATGAGGAACTAGAAAGCCCCTAGGTCCCCTCCTGCCCAAATCCCAGTCAATCAGCTTAAAATGCTTTGTTTAGCTGCCTAGGCATGACGTGCCTGGTATAGAATTGGTGCTTCTTGCTTGGTTGAACATAATGTTCCTGGAATAGAGTTGATTGTTATGATTTTTAAATTTTTCTTCCTGTTTGATTATGATTTTTCCTTTTAAAAACTCACTCTGAAAACAGCTCGGGAGCTCAGTCCTGGTTCCCGGATCCAGGATTGGGATCCCTGACCAGTCAGTCTTGGTTCAGCGTTCAATAAACTTCCATCACTCTGAGTCTGGTGTTTGAGCGGTCAGTGTGAAGCTTTCCTGAACCCGTAACAGGTGAGCTTTGGGTACATAAGACTGGGTCTCAAAAAATAAAAATAAAGATCCCTCTCAGTCAGCACAGAGGAGGAAGGGGTAGATAAAAGTTTGAGTTTGAAGACTAGACTATATTGAGAGTCATAAACTGGTCTGGACTAAATGGTGATGTGAGAGAGAGAGAGAAAGAGAGAGAGAGAGAGAGAGAGAAAGCTCAAAAATACTTAAGGGCAGCAAGAGGGCTCAGAGGATAAAATCCTTGCTGCCAAAGCTGACAACGTGAGGTGAGGTGTCAGACCAGACTCAGAGTGGTGGAAGTTTACTGAACGCTGAACCAAGACTGACTGGTCAGGGATCCCAATCCTGGATTCGGGAACCAGGACTGAGCTCCCGGGCTGCTCTCAGAGTGAGGTTTTTTTTTTTTTTTGGTTTTTCGAGACAGGGTCTCTCTGTGTATCCTTGGCTGTCCTGGACTCACTTTGTAGACCAGGCTGGCCTCGAACTCACAAAGATCCGCCTGCCTCTGCCTCCCAAGTGCTGGGATTAAAGGCGTGCGCCACCACCGCCCGGCTCAGAGTGAGGTTTTTAAAAGGAAAAATCATAATCAAACAGGAAGAAAAAATTTAAAATCATAATCTAGGACTCAAATGATAGAAGAGAACTATCACAAGCTGTCCTCTACTTCACATCTGTGCCATGACATGCATGCAAAATAAAAATGCAATAAAAGATTAATTTTTCTTAGCCGGGCAGTGGTGGCGCACGCCTTTAATCCCAGCACTTGGGAGGCAGAGGCAGGCGGATCTTTGCGAGTTTGAGGCCAGCCTGGTCTACAAATTGAGTCCAGGACAGCCAGGGCTACACAGAGAAACCCTGTCTCGAAAAACCAAAAAAAAAAAAAAGATTAATTTTTCTTTTTTTAGGTTTTTCAAGACAGGGTTTCTCTGTGTATATAGATGGCTGTCCTGGACTCACTTTGTAGACCAGGTTGGCCTTGAACTCACAGAGATCCGCCTGCCTCTGCCTCTCAAGCCTGGGATTAAAGGCATGGGCCACCACGCCCGGCAAAAGATTAAATTTTAAAAATACTGTTAAATGAAAGAAGCTGGACATAATGGACTACATACTGCATTACTCAATTCATATGAAAATCTAGTGGCTGGATACACACCTGCAGTGCCAGATGTTCAGGAGGCTGAAGCAGGTGGATCACTTGCACCCAGGAGTTTGAAACTATCTGGGCTATCTAATGAGTCTCTATCTCAAGAAAAAAAAAGCAATATTAAAATCATGTTGGAATTTGAGAAAAGCTGACAATCTGTGGCAGATGGGTAGAAGAGGGTTAGGAGGGAAGCAGTAGCCTGTTTGTAGACTGCAGACAGGGCATGGAACAGAGAGGGACAAAAAGGCATTGGTCTGAGGACAAACTGAAGGTAGAAGCTAGTTAGAAGCTAGCTGGATTACATACCAAGAGCTAACACTATATCTATTAAGAGGTGTGGGGGTCAATCGTGGAGTAGATAAGGAGAATGAAGCAAGTATCAAGGATTTAAGCATTCAGGGCAAGGGATGCACCAAAATGGTAAACAGCTGCCAGCATCCTTAAAACCCCAGGTTCCCTCCCTAGCATCACAAAACAAAGTATGAAACCTGGTTGGAACATAGCTCAGTGGTAGAGCACCTCCCCAGCCTGAATGAGAGCCTGGTTTCCATCCTTGGTACAAAAAGGGGACAGGGCTCACATATGTTTCTGGCTCATTCACTAGGATGAGTGGCAGTGGGGTTCTCTGAGGTATTAAATTTATTCCTTCAGTAAGCTTCGGGGAGACAACAACTGTGTATGAGATTATGAACATGGGACTAGATGTTCAAAAAAAACAAGACATTGTTTGCCGAGCAGTTACAGACTGATGGGAAAGCAAGAAACAGACAATCAAATAAAAATAAAGGAAGCTAGAAGCCGGGCGTGGTGGCGCACACCTTTAATTCTAGCACTTGGGAGGCAGAGACAGGCAGATCTCTGAGAGTTCAAGGCCAGCCTGGTCTACAAATAGAGTTCCAGGACAGTCAAAGATGTTACACAGAGAAATTCTGTCTCAAACCCCCCCCCGCAAAAAAAATGCTGAGGTGAGACATACAAATGATGTGATCAGCTCTGCTTTTAGGAAAAACTAGGCTCTGAATTAGAAGGTATGGGGGTTGGGGCGACTGGAGATTGCAAAGGTACATAAGAAAAGGCAACATAGTCAGTGTGGTGGCACACATCTACAGTCCCAATGCCTGTGAGGCTGAGGCAGAAAGATCTTAAATTAGAAGATAGCCGGGGTTACATAAAAAGTCACTGTCAAATGTGCTCATCAGAGACAAACATCCCAGGCTCCTCTTCAGAGCTTCTGGTCCAGAAGCTTTTGCAATCACATGCTCTGTTCTGCCTGGTTCTCGAGACCCCAAAGACCATCCAGAGCCAACTCCAATGTAAAAGATGTAAATGCATGAAGGTTGTTTATTCAAGCTCTGAGCTTGGACTCCCAAGGCTCCCCAATGCAGCAGTCTGAGTTGAGAGCCCCGAACTCCAAAAATAAAGGGTTTATATAGGAGCTTAAACTAAGAAACGGATTTCTAGCATAGGATTAGGTGACATTTGGACAAACAAACCTGTCTATCCTAGTTGACTTGTTGTTGCCATACTATTGTCACTCAGCTTAACCAGCAGAAAGTTTGTTTAGAATTTTTGGGTGCTTTCTCAAAAGTGAGCTGTTCTGTTATGACTAAGGAACACCCCTGGAATGCAAGGTCCGTTATATTTTGTTGTTCCTGGAACTGGAGGTCAGCTCTGAGTCAAACCTAATACAAAATGGAATCTTTGTTCAAGATGAAATCAGGTTCCACAGCTCCAGTGTTTGTGCACACATACATATATACGTTTTATTTTATGAGTATGTTTGTTTTGCCTGGATGGCTGTATGGATGTATGTGCCTGGTGTCATCAGAGGTTTGAAGAGGATATGGAATCCCTTGGCACTGGAGTTAATAGGTGATTGTAAGCCACCATGTGGGTGCTGGCAACTGAACCTGGATCATCTGTAAGTATGATCTCTGCAAGCCCCCTATCCAATTCCTTTTTTTTTTTTTTTTTTGGCTGGCCTGGAACTTGACATATAACAGGCTGGCCTTGAAGTCACAGAGATCCCCCTGCCTCTGCCTCCTGAGTACCAGGATTAAAGATGTGTACTGCGACATCTGGGTCTTCATTTTTTATAAAAATGGTTTATTTATGTGTGTATGCCTGTGTACTCACACGTGTACACATGTATATACCATGTGTGTACCAGTGCCTAGAGAAGCCAGAAGAGGGCATTGGATCTTCCGGGTTGAGTTTCAGGCAGTGGAGAGCTGCCTGATGTGGGTGCTGGGAACTGAACTCCAGTCCTCTGCAAGAGCAGCAAGTGCTCTTCACTACTGAGCCATCTCTCCAGCATTTTATCCTGAACCCAGACACTGTGTACACACTCCAGTGTGCCAATCTCAAGAATTCTGTGTCTCAGGTCAGGCCCACTTGTATCTAACCCGGCTGGGCAGTGGGTGACTGAGAAGTGTTGGGTTAATCTCACCGAGCTTTAGTTCCTCTGCAAAACTTCATCTTATTAGGGTTGCTCTGAGGAACGAAATCATGGAAAATGTCACCTTTGACCTGGGACACTGAGTAAATGCTCATTAAAGTTTCAAACGAACAAGTGTTTGTTAAGTACAAGGGGAAATTGGAGGAAACTGGACCTTCTAGCACTTGCTAAAGAGTCAAAGGTCCAGACACATGGATGAGCAATCATATAGTACTCAAGAAGCCGGGAACTGACCCTACAGCCCGGCAAGGACACAACTGGTGAGCTATGTCATCAGCCCAGTGTTTAGTTTTTTGACACAGGGTTTCAGTGTACTGGCCAAGCTTGCCCTGAACTCGCTCTAGCCCGAGCAGGCCTTGAGCTTCCTAACACCCTGTAACAGAATATTTTTATTTATAAACACTTATATTTATTAGTACTTAAGAAACACCTATAAAATACCTAAATCCTATAACCTAAAATCTATAATCTAAGAACACTCTAATACCTAAGAACACCTTAATACCTAAAACACTTAACTAACACTATTTTAACTTTCTTAAACGGATATTAATATTCTTAGTGTAGGTCTGTGCAGGGTGACTTGGTTTACGGTAGTCCCAGCAGATAGTCCTTTTCAAGATTAAAAAGTCCATTGGGCCTTACTTTGCTAGTTCGCTAGGCCAATTTAGTTTTACCACCAAATTGTGGCCAGTTTATAAAGTCAGTCTGTTCTAACCGCCAAACTGAGGCTGGCTTTTTCCACAGGCTTCACTACTCCAAGCAGCTTTTGAACTCCACCCCCTTTGCTGCCAGTCTTCATAGGCTTAATTAAGGGTTGGGCATGGTGGCACACACCTTTAATCCCAGCACTTGGGAGGTAGAGTCAGGCGGATCTCTGTGAGTTCGAGGCCAGCTTGGTCTACAAAATGAGTCCCAGACAGCCAGTACTGTTACAGAGAGAAACTCTCTCAAAAAGAAAAAAAAAAAAAAAAAAGGCTGAATTAAGGCAAAGGGTCTTTCTCGGGCTAACTTGTAATGAAAAGTCTTTCTCTCTTGTCGGGAGTGGTAGCCACACCTTTAATCCCAGCACTCAGGAGGCAGAGGCAGGTGATCTCTGTGAGTTCAAGTCCAGCCTGGTATACAAAGCAAGTCCCAGGACTGCCAGAGCTGTTACACAGAGAAACCTTGACTCGAAAAACCAAAAAAAAAAAGGAAAGAAAGAAAAAGTCTTTCTAGGACTCTGCCTTTCAGTTTATGGCCATTATGGCATAATAGCCTAAATATGCCATACCTTGCTGTGCACTTCTCTGGCATGACTTCTCAGTCAGTGAGGGCAGGAGGAAGAGACAGCCACGTGGAGCTCTCTGGTTTATATATCCCATTATCTCGAGATCCTTGGTGGTCTTAAGGGTTCACAAAAATCTCTCTAAATGTCCAGGATTTCTGTTGCTTCTCATGGCAACCAATGTCATCTGTGTGGCTTGCTCAGTTTCTTAGCAACACCCCTTCAACAGTGCATATTGTCTGGCTTCAACTGGGCCTTATCCATTTCGGCAAACCAAAGGGACGCCTAGCTTTCCTTATGTGCTGCCAGATGCTAATCTGAACTGCCTACTAATTTCACTAAAAGGGCCTAACTTCTACCACAACACCGTGCCTCAGCCTACTGAGTAACCGGGATTATAGGCCTTGTACCACCAGGCCAGGGGACCAGTTAGGTGCATATCCATGCCCATCCCATTCCTACAACTAGACATCTGGGGAAACTAGTCCCCTTTGCCCAAAGAGAACCACTATAATGTTCTGTTTGGAATAGCTACATCTTGTGCTGCTATAAGAGACAGCAATCCTTAAGTGATTTCAACAAGACAGTTATTCCAGTGTTGTGGCAGTCCTAAGGTATGGCATGGAGACTAAGACACAGGCTCCCTGTCTCACTGTACTTCCAATGAGTTCCAGTTCTGAAAGTTTCTGTATCCATAGAACACTACTTATAACTGTGAGGAAGCAAGCAGAGGAGTGTACACTGCCTCAACAGATGTCCCTGGAAAGGCAGCCCCTTCACTTCCACCCCAGGAGAATGAATTACTCCAAGCTAGAGTCCTTGTAATACCTAACACAGTATGAGTGCTATGGTAACAGTTACACCATGCCTTTCAGGGAGTAGTGATGAGGAAGTCTGTAAGAGTTCTGGCACAAATATTTTCCAATATACAAAAAAATTAGATAGGGTCTTGGTGTTTAGTCCAGGCTAGCCTCAAATTCATAAATCTCTTGCCTCCCAAGTGTTGAGATTACAGGAAAAGTAATCTCATGACCAAGTTTTGCTAATAATTTTGAACCACAGTTGGTTGAGTTTATGGCAGCTTCATAGACTCACAAGGCTGGCTATAGTGTCTTCATTCTGAGTGCCTCTGTACTGTGTTAAAAGCCATGGTCTTTGATAGCCAAGGACAAGGAAGAATGGGTGTTTGGGAATGACTAATAATCTCTGTCACAAGAACCTCATCTTAGATCACATGAGAGCCACAAAGACAGAAATCATCAAGTGTTCCTAAGTTAAGGGCATCTCCCTTTATTCAGTTGAGATTGAATATATATTAGTGTGTTTACATTCATTAAAAGGCATACAAGAGTTGAAAAACCTGGAAGCTATACCATATCATGGATTATTTAAATGTTACAAAATCCAAAGAAATGACATATTCTCACAAAAAATTTTTAAGAAGTTGACTTTTGTGAAAATAAGACTACATATTAGTAGATTAATGGGGGGTTTTTTAGTAGACAAAGCTTAGAAAACTGGCTCATTATAATTAAAAATAAGATAAAACTTGTTCTCCCACACAAAGGTGCATTTTGGATGGTTTATAAGTGACAGACAATAGTCAGCAAACAGCACAGTCCAGCAGCAACCAGTGGGAACCAGGGCTGAGGGCTCAGAATAGCTCACCCACACCAGGGTACACAGAACGCCAATCTCATTTAGTGGTCTCAATATGAGAAAGAGAAATAAACCAAAAGAACAAAAAACTATCAAGCTAACAGAAGAAAATGAAAGTTTCTTAAACTAGCTTAGAAATCCAAAAGTATCAATCCTGAGATTCCCTACTGAAGCCACTCGCACTCTGGAAGTTCTTTCTCATTTTTCCTTAAACAAACAAACAAAAAACAAAACTTTCTAACAAAAGTCAACTGTCTACATTAAACTAAGAACGTCTGTTTGATGAAAATCCCCCTGGATACACAAAGTGCTATTCTGCTAGTTATTTGCAACTGTTCAGAATACAATCAACTCCTCAAGGAAACATGCACAAAAGGAAACCTCACAAGAAGAAAGCAGCTAACAGAGAAAAACCAGGTGGACATGCATAAGAAATGGTGATTGGATAAAGGGATACTAAGAAAGTTCAGAGCACCAAATGCTGGTAAAGAGAAGGAAAAGTCCCTAAAAAGGCCAGTCCATGTTCTGAAGAAAACTCTGGAAAAACCAGAAAAATGAACCTGTATAATCCACAGTCCCACTCTGACCAAGTATGCCAGAGAACTACCTACCCTGGGCCAGAGGGGACACATAGAAAGATGTTTGCTGTGGCCTGGAATATGGCTCCTAGGAGCTGGAGACTCAAGCATCCTCCACTTAAGGCAATGTGTGAATAAAATCATGTAACGCCACTACGTGGCACCCACAGCAGACCAGAGCAACAACAGATCCAGAAAGTGACAACATGGCTAGATCGTCACACATACTGAGTGAAGACACAATGTCTATTGCACAACACAGTGCATATACAGTAAAATTGCAAGCATTCAGAAATTTATCTTATAGGACACTCATATTCAAAGATACACATATACTAAGTGGGTGCTAACAGGAGAGAGAGCATGAGGGAGGGAGGACCAAACACTAGAGTAGACCCCAAACTCAACAGTTACATGTGCTTGGATGTGGCTAGATGCACACACCAGGAAGCATGTAGCAGACATTGGCTGGAGTCCTGGAAGAGTGGATGCCTAGGGTAAAGACACAGCTGTCATTAGCCTTTGAAATGATGCATGTTTCTACCTAGTCCTCAGCTTTAGCACATACGTCATCACTTGTCTATTTTCCTGCAACCAAGTGTCCTCACCAGGGAATGTACCTCAAACTGGACTCTCAGCCCCCAAGTGAGAATTCAAGTTATTGTTGGTCCCCAATTGTGGCATAAATCCCAGGGCTGGGCACCCAAATGCAATGCTCATTTAGTTCAATGCACTCACTATACGCAGTTTTACAGAACAGATATTTGATGAAGTAAAGGGCACCAATGAACGTGAACTGAGAGGGAAGCCAATATCCCTTCTCTGTGCCCCAGGGGCTGCCAAGGGCTGCCAAATACAGCACACACATACAGCCACAGCCACCCAGGGCAGCCAGTCACACAACTACCAAGCACTCAACTGTTCGAGACCACAGTCAACAAGACAGGCCAAAGGTCATGCCTTGGTTTTGCCTTAACTTCGTACATCCTTAGCATGTGCACAGTCTAGGATTCAATCCCCAGCATCGGAAATAAATAAGCAAGTTCTAATTCAGTTTCTGTTAGCCCTTATGGGGCAAAAAATATTAATAAAAGCAGGAGCTATTGTTCACAAGTCTTTGCTCTGCATCTGAACAGGGAGAAGAAGCTTCAGCCCCAGACTTCGATGAGATCTCCAGATTCCATGTCCAGATCAGCTGGCAGCTCCTTGCCTGAGAGCTTAGTCCCATCAAAGAAGAAGGACAGCTTGTGCCCGGAGAGTCCCATGGCCTCCTCATAGTGTGACATGAGGACCTTAAGAGGAGAGTCCTGCAGAGAGACACAACAGATGTAAAAATGTGAAACACAGGCTAGGAGACCCTACAGGGACAGACAGAGAACATGGGACAGTGGCCATGAACGTGGTGCAGTGACCACACGCTTT
Organism: Lophiomys imhausi; assembly: GCA_907164525.1. Lineage (NCBI taxonomy): Eukaryota > Metazoa > Chordata > Mammalia > Rodentia > Muridae > Lophiomys > Lophiomys imhausi. The sequence continues at coordinate 5,974,528 of CAJQZJ010033049.1, forward strand.
CCAGTCCAATGTGCTGAGTTCATTCCTCAGCATCAAAACAAAAAAGTTAACTTTTAGCCAAACATGCAGCAATTGCCTGAAATGACCATACTTGCAGGGTGGAGGCAGAAAGATCACAAGTTTCAAACCAGCTTGGGCTATACAGTGAGACTCAAGCCAGCCTGGCTACACTGTGAGCTTCAGGTCAGCCTGGGCTACAAAGTCATTCCCTGGCCACCCTAGGCTATATAAAGAGACCCTGTCTGAAAATAAATTAAGCAAAACAAAAGAAAACAAAAGAAGAACATGAGTCAAGGAAGACACAGGCACATCAGGGGATTAAGAATCCTGGAGGGGAAGGCAGGCTCCTCTCTAGGAACTAATCACTGCTTCCTCAGGAAGTGGAGAGTGGGGACCATGGAGGACAACAGTCCAGAAGATACATAGGTTCTCTAAGGCTCAGTCCCATCCCCTCTGAAATAGAAGTATGGATAAAGTGAACACAGATTTGATTTTTTTTTTTTTTTTTTTTTTTTTTTTTTAGTTTTTCGAGACAGGGTTTCTCTGTATAACAGCTCTGGCTGTCCTGGACTCACTTTGTAGACCAGACTGGCCTCAAACTCAAAGAGATCTGCCTGCCTCTGCCTCTCAAGTGCTGGGATTAAAGGCATGTGCCACCACCGCCCAGCATGAACACAGATTTTAAAGGAAGTTGTTATGTGTGACTTAGAAAGTGTTATGGGTTGAACTGTGTGTTCCAAAGATACCTTGTCGTGTACATGTGAATGTGGCCTTATTGAATTTAGGGCATATAATCAAGGTAAGATGTGGTCACATCTCATTAAGAGGGCTAATCTATTATGACTTAGGTCTTCACAAGAGAAAACAGAGACACTAGGAGTACACCAAGGAACTCTGGCTGCCACCAAAGCTACAAAGAGAGAAAGAAGATTCACTGTGGAGTTTGAGCCTACAGAACTGTAAGAATTGATTTCTGTTGTTCTAAGCCCATCAGTTGTGGCAGGGTTATCTCTTGTTCTTCAGGAGATATATTCAAGACACTTAGCTGATGCCTCAAGTCAAGGATAGCAAACCCCATATGCACTATGCATAGTGCACACTTATGATAGTTATAAACAGGGACACTGGGGCAGTGAGATGGCTCAGGTGGTACAGGCACTTGCTGCAGCATGAGAACCTTAGTTCAGTCCCTAGAACTCACATGCTAGAAGCAGAACACTGATCCCCTCCATGTGTCCTCTGACTTCCATACATACTCCATGGCATATGCACACATATAGACACACACATGGAATGGTGGGGAAGCCAATATTCCTTCTCTGTACCCCAGGGGCTGCCAAATACAGCACACACATACAGCCACAGCCACCCAGGGCAGCCACAGTCACACAACTACCAAGCACTCAACTGTTCGAGACCACAGTCAACAAGACAGGCCAAAGGTCATGCCTTGGTTTTGCCTTAACGTGTTACATCCTTAGCATGTGCACTGGCCAGGGTTCAATCTCCAGCACCAGAAATAAAAATAAACAAGTTCTAACTCAGTTTCTATTAGCCCTTACGGGGCAAAAAATTAAAATGGCCTCCATAGGCTCATAAGGAGTGGTTGTTAGCATATAATAGAAAATTAACAAAAGCAAAATTAGTTTTTTGTTGTCGTTTTTGTGTTTGTTTGTTTGGTTTTTTGAGACAGGGTTACTAGGTGTAACACAGCCCTGGCTGTCATGTATTCACTTTGTAGACCAGGCTGGCCTCGAACTCACAGAGATCCGCCTGCCTCTGCCTCCTCAGTCCTGGGATTAAAGGTGTGCACTACCATGCCCGGATTGTTGTTTTTGGGTTTTGTTTTTTTAAGACAGGGTCTCACTATGCATGCTTGGTTGGCCTGAACCAGGCTGGCCTCAAAGTCAGATATCTACCTGCCTCTGACTCCTGAGTGCTAGGATTAAAGGCATGCTACCACACCTGGAAAATTAGACGAATTTTAACAATATGATAGATACTCTAGTAGTAAGAGTTATGATTATACAAAAATGAAACAAGAAAAAAATAGTAAGTTTTAAAGTGAGCCAGAGAGATGGCTCTCAGGTAAAGCTGTTTGCTGCCAAGCCTGATGACCTAGTTTAGTCTCCAGAACACATGCAGTGGAAAGAGAGAGGCACCTCCCACAGGCTGTCCTTGGACCTTCACACATGCACTATGGCACAAGCACCCACACAAATACACAAACACAAAGGAAAACCTAAAACTAAAAGAAAAGTAACAAGTATAGCTCTGGGCTATGGATCTAGTTCAGTTGACAGGGTAACAGCTTAGCATGCACAAGCCATGGATTTAATCTCCAGTACCACCAAATAAACAAATGTCATTATTACTGTACATCATTGTTACTACACAAGGGTCCTTTCCAGTTAATGGGAAGAAGTCAGAATATGGGAAGGGGAACTGTGGTGGTCTGAATAAAAATAGCTCTCATATACTCATAAGGAGTGGCTGTTAAAGTACAGATAATTCCACTAGCTTGCTCTCAGGGACCGAGAGGCTGCTTACATCATGACCTACTGCTGCCAGGTGCACCAGGTGCGCGCTGTGTATAAAAGGATCCACCCACCACCCCAGTTCTCTCTGTTCTGTTCCCTGTGAGCACCCCCTCTTCCTCTCTGCCCCTCTCTCTGCCCTCAAGACCCTATTCCCTGACTGTTTTCCTGTCTACATGTCCACTTGTCCACCTCTACCAGATTCTCACTCCTCTCCCTTCCCCTTGTTGTATGGCATAATTTCTATGGGGCACACTTTGGCTTGGGCCCACCAAAGGTACTTCCCCCACGCCCCATTATATTTCATAATACTGGCACTATTTGAAAGGATTAGGATATGTGGCCTTGTCAGAGTAAGTGTGGCCTTGTTGGAGGAATTGAGTCACTGGGGTGGGCTTTGAGGTTTTGAGAAGCTCAAGCCAGGCCCAGTGTCAGTCTCTCTTCCTGCTGCCTGCAATCTAGATATAGAACTCTCAGCTACCCCTGTAGTACCATGCCTGTCTGCATCATGATGATAAGACTAAAAACTTCTGAACTGCAAGCCAGTCCCAATGAAACATTTTGCTTTATAAGAGTTGATGTGGTCATGGTGTCTTTTCATAGCAATAGAAACCCTAAGACAGAAACACGGGGTTGCAAGCAAAGATGGAAAGGAAGCTGTGGTGGTCTGAATGAGAATGGCCCTCAAAGGCTCTGGCACTTGAATATTTGATCCCTAGTTGGTAGCATTGTTTGGGGAAGCTTAGGAGGTGTGGCCTTGTTGGGGGAAGAAAGTCATTGAAAGAGGGTTTTGAGAGTTTGAAAATATTGTGTCCTCTATATTTCCTGCTTTTGAATAACAATGGGAGCTCTCAGCTGGGCGGTGGTGGTGCACGCCTTTAATCCCAGCACTTGGGAGGCAGAGGTAGGCAGATCTCTGTGAGTTCAAGGCCAGCCTGGTCTACAAAGTGAGTCTAGGACAGCCAGAGCTGTTATACAGAGAAACCCTGTCTCGAAAAACCAAAAAAAAAAAACCAATGGGAGCTCTCAGTGGCAGTTCCAGCAGCCTTGTAGGCTGCCTCCACTCAGCCATCATGGACTTTAACCTCTAGAACCACATCCCCCCTAACCCCCCCAAAAAAACCCTTCTTTCTCTAAGTTGCCTTGGTCATGGTGTTGTATCATAGCAACAGAAAAGCAACTAATATAGAACATGAACAATAATATTCTTTGTCTCCATGATGTAGGCTGGGTAGGAACAGAGGGGCAGTTGCAGCAAGTCAGAGTTAGGAGGAGTCCATGCCCTACCAACCAACCAACCAACCAACCAACCGACAGGAGACTGGCAAAGGAAAGGGGAGGGGCACGGACAGTACTTCTCCTACTTACAGGAGGTAGTGAGATTTCCAACATCTGGTGTTTCTCCTTCCCCTGCACCCGGAGCCGGAGCTCCTGGGATGTCTCTGTGGCCTCAGAAGAACTTGCTAGCACCACACAATCTATGGAAAGCAGGATTGAGATACTGGCTGAAGTAGAGTACTGAGAGCAGACCTGGTCTTTGGAACTTCCATATCCCCACTATTACCACCCTCAGCAAAGCTTCTTCAAGGCCCCTCTTCCTTGCCTTCCACTCACCAATAATGTCAGCCACTCCAAGCTTTAGGGTCCTGGGAGTGGCAGTAGGGGACAGTTCTGTCTCTCCAAAGAGCAAAAGAATCCTGCTTGGGGACACCCCAAGATGATTGGCCATGTGATCCACCACATTCTGAAGGGGCTCCGACTAGAAGATAAACAAAGGACTCCTCCAACCTTGAAATTCCCCCTCCCCAAGCCAGCATCCCAAACACAAGCTTCTGGCCTAGGCTACTTGCTGAACTCTTCAGCTGTGAAATTCACCATATTTACCTGCCAAACAGTAGTCCCGGCAAGTAGCACAGAGAAATTAAACAGCTGAAACTAAGGAGATAGCTCAGCCAGCAAAGTGCCTAGCATGCAGGCAAGAGGACCTGAATCTGGATCTCCAGCACTCCATGAAAAGCAAGGAGTGACAGTAGCATCTGGAATCCTCATGCTGAGGAGGTGGAGGTAAGAGCTGCATCAATGAGCTCCAGGTTTAAGAGGTCATCTCAAAAAAGCAAGGTAGAGCCGGGCGGTGGTGGCGCACGCCTTTAATCCCAGCACTTGGGAGGCAGAGGCAGGCGGATCTTTGCGAGTTCGAGGCCAGCCTGGTCTACAAAGCGAGTCCAGGACAGCCAGAGCTGTTAAACAGAGAAACCCTGTCTCGAAAAAAAAAAAAAAAAAAAAAAAAAAAAAAAAGAATTTAAAAAAAAAAAAAAAAAAAAAGCAAGGTAGACAAAATTGAGGAAGACTCCAGGCATCATCCACTGGCCTCTATAAGCACATGCATGCATACACACATGCACACTGCACATACCCCACATGCACTCAGGCACACACCCACAGGAACATATCCATAAAGACACACATGCATACACACTAAAACAAACAAACAAACAAGTGCAGTCATGGATTCATGGATTAGGAGGTAAAAAAAAAAAGGAGGGGGGAGTAAGGGGGTAGGACCCCATATATATTCCAGACACTGCTACCATTTTTTTTCTTAAATTCAGAAATCTGGATCTTTGAGGAAAACTCCCATTGCTAAGTCTGATAAACTCATTCTTTCATTCAGTGCTAGAGATGGAACTCATGTACGCTATGCCAAGTTCTCTGTCACTGAGGCCCAACCCCAACCACTCCTCTATGTCAGAAGTACCCTATAGAAGCTGGGCACACGCCTTTAATCCTAGCACTCAGGAGGCAGAGGCAGACAGAGCTCTGTGATTTCAAGACCAGCCTGGTCTACAGAGTGAGTTCCAGGACACCCAGGGCTTGTTATACTGAGAAACTCTGTCTTGGAAAAAAAAAAAAGCTTCAGGTGCTGGACAGATGGTTCAATGGTGGAGAGCATTTGCTGCTCTTCCAGGGATCTGGTTTTGGTTATCAGGACCTGTATCAGACAGTTCACAACTGTCTGTTAACTCTAGCTCCTGGGAATTCAACGCCTCTACTTCCATAGGTACTTGCACTCATGGGCACATACCCAAATGTAAACACACACCTAGACATAATTTTTTTTGTGGGATGGGTTGTTTTTTGAGACAGGTTTCTTTGTGTAACCCTGGTTGTCCTGGAACTAGTTTTGTAGACCAGGCGGGCCTCAAACTCACAAAGATCTGTGGACTTCCCTCTGGGATTAAAGGTATACACCAACACCAACTGGCAACACCTAAACATAATTTAAAAATAAATCTTTTTTAAAAAAGAAAGCTTCATAAAGATACTATGTATTTCTCTGTTTGTTTTTTTAAACATGTTGTAGCTATGTAGTCCATGCTGGTTTCTAGATTTTCATGCCTCTACCTCCCAAGTGCTGAGATTACAGATATCTGTGGCAACCATCACACCTCGTCTGAAGATGGTATACCTAAGTAGCCTTGAAAAACAGGTAAAGTTTGCCAAAAAGAGATAAGAATGAGGAAAAATATAGAAAAGGGAACAAGTGCCCAGGCATAGAGAGATGAAAGAGTAGTGGTCAGCCCCAGAGAGCAGGATGGGAAAGAAGATGGACTCCTCCTGCTAGCATACTACCATTTCAATATCTGTCTCTCAGAGGGAACATACTGATCCATCCCTTGCTGGCCCCAAGCACTTACCGTCCTGACAGGCATTCTGACTAGGTCAGCCCGGCACCGGATCTTGAGCGTAAAGAGTCGAGGGCTCTGTGGCAAGACAGGCCCCTCCACTAGGACCACCTCATCATCTAGGTTCTGAAGGGCTGGAGTCTGGTGTTGCTTGGGGCTCAGGCAGGATCGAAGATCCTGGAGACGCTTGTTCACTTCCCTGGGTACAGATAGGACATTGGGACAATTGAGGCTGAAGATGGTTTCAAACTGCCCTTCTCTACCACAGCCAAAGTCTCCAACCCCAGCACCTTAACTTCTGGAGTGCCTCGGTGTGCTTTCTGCTTTTGTTCCTTGATGAAGGTTGGGGCAAAGGTAAGCTGTCCTGATCCCTAAAGAAAGAAGAACAGGATGGTGGCAAAGGAGAGATTCCAGCATGTACTTCCTTTTGTGTGCTGGGGACCTCCAGGAACCTGCGTGTGGAGAATCAAGTGGGAATTCCAGTCCCATTACTTTACTGGAAAACATGTATAGTGCCGGACGTGGTGGCACATACTTTTAATCTCAGCACTCGGGAGACAGAGGCAGGTGGATCTCTGTGAGCTCAAGGCTAGCCTGGTCTACAAAGTGAGTCCAGGACAGCCAGAGATACACAGAGAAACCCTGTCTCTAAAAACAAAAGAAAACATGTATAGTAAGAGACATTGTTTTTATATTTACATGACCCAAAAATGAGCAATGCAAACACCTCACTTTAGAATTAAGTCACTTTGGGCTGGAGAGATGGCTCAGCAATTAAGAGCACTGGCTGTTCTTCCAAAGGACCCGGGTTCAAATCCCAGCACTATATGGCAGTTCAAAGCTGTCTGAAATGGCCGGGCATGGTGGCACATGCCTTTAATCCCAGCACTCGGGAGTCAGAGGCAGGCGGATCTCTGCGAGTTCAAGGCCAGCCAAGGCTAAACAGAGAAACCTTGTCTTGAAAAACCAAAAAAAAAAAAAAAAAAAAAAAAAGGATTAAGTCACTTTTTAGGAAAATGTCAATGAGCCAACAGACACCAGACACTTACTGTTCAGCTATTCAAAGATTCTCAAGTAGCATGACCAGCCCCATCTTACAGATAAGAACCAGAAGCAGAGTGGATGGGGACATCTGGTAGAGTCTGAGCCACACCACATTTCCACCACCATTCCTAACAATGGTCTAGAAGATCCTGTGACACACCTCCCTCTACAGAGGGGCTTCACCTTCCATCCCTTCTCCTTAGCCTTTTGGGAGCCACCCAAAAGTCCTGGTTCCTCCGCTTATCTTCCTAATGCCCTTCCTGCTCCCAGGGCCTTAATGCCCGTCTCACTCACAGAAACTCTTCCATTTTCTTCTCTTCTTTCTCATGCTTATTCCTCAGCTTCCTCTTCCAGGGAGAGTCTGAAAGCAGGGCATCCTTAGGAGGAGGGCTGCCAGAATCTGTCATATCTACCTCTAGGGGTGGAGGAGAGAGAGGAAAGGGTTAGCTAAGAGATGGCAGGGGAGGCTAAGAAGAAACAAGTCAAAAGCTACAGGAAGGGCCAGAGGCCAGGTGTGCTGGCCCATACAAACCAGCACTGGGGAAGCTGACCTAGAGCTCAGGGGTCAGGTCCTCAGCAAGGACCACAGACTCTGCAGTTTTCTTTTGAGTTCTGTTCTAAAAATGGGCAGGCAAGTGGTGGGTGTGTAGTTCAGTGATACAGTGCATGTTTAGCATCCAGAGGCCCTACATTCAATTTCCACTAACAAAAGAAAGGGGGTAGGGGAAGCATGCTAAAAGAAAAAAATAGGAGACACATAGCAGTCTGAATGTATGTGTACACATGTATAGGTGCATGTTTAGTGTGTATATGTACATGTGTAGACCAGAAGTCAATCTCAAGTGTCATTCCTCAGGTACCATGCATCTTGTTTTTGGAGACAGGGTCTTGCATTGGCCTGGGACTAGCTGATTAGCCAATGATGGCTGGCCAATGAGCCCCAGAGATCCACCTGTCTGCAGCTCCCCGTGCTGAGTTTTCAGCATGTGCCACTCTGCTCAGCTTTTCTCTACCTGGGTTTTGGGACCTTAATGGAGGTCCTTAGGCTTGCACAGTAAGCACTTAACTGAACCATCACCCCAGCTCTATGGAGCACTTTTCAATATTCAACAAGTATCTGAGGGATGTTTTTTAATTGTTTACTTATTTACTATGCTAAAAGTGTGTGTGCTATGGGAGATGAGATGAGTACAGCACCCTGGGAGCTGAGCGCAGCACCCGAGGCACGGGCACCGCTTTTAGGGCTTGGCGCTTGCCTTCCCTGTGGCTTCTGGGACTGAACTTGGGCGTCCAGGCTTGCTCAGCAACAGCTTTTACGAACAGAGTCAGCTCCCCAACACTAGTTATTATTTTTTCATTACAACACTCACTTGAACTTAAATTTCTTTATGTTGCTTAGTATGGGCATGCTCTTCATTCAATTTAACACAAAATAAAGACTGTTAAAGGAAACTATGATTATCAACTCTACAAGCATGCTCTGTAGTTCTCAGAGACACACTGGCCTCCCAAATGTCTAAAGTCACAATGTCTGAAGTTGTGTTGGCTGTCAGAACACAGAGGGGAAGTGGTTTAAAGATTGCTACTAACACCTAATGATTAGAGGTCAAGGCCATAAAAGTTCTATATACAATGTCCCTAACAACAAAGAATTTCCCAGTCTAAATTCTCAGTGATGCTGAGGTTAAGAAACACTGTCCTGGGGCTGGAGACATGGTTTAGCAATTAAGAGAACTGACTGCTCATCCAAAGGACCCAGGTTCAAATCCAAGCACCCACATGGCAGCTCACAGCTGTCTGTAATTGCCAGATGTGGTGGCACCCATCTTAATTCCAGCACTCAGGACTCAGAGGCAAGAGGATCTCTGTGAGTTCAAGGTCAGCCTGGTCTACAAAGTGAGTCCTGGACAGCCAGGGCTATTACACAGAGAAACTCTGTCTCAAAAAAACCAAAAAAAAAAAAAAAAAAAAAGAAGAAGGAGGAGGAGGAGGAGAAGGAGGAAGAAGGAAGAAGAAGGAAAAGAAGAAGAAGAAGAAGAAGAAGAAGAAGAAGAAGAAGAAGAAGAAGAAGAAGAAGAAGAAACAAGCCAGGTGTGGTGGCGCACGCCTTTAATCCCAGCACTCGGGAGGCAGAGGCAGGCGGATCTCTGTGAGTTCGAGGCCAGCCTGGTCTACAAAGTGAGTCCAGGACAGCTAGGGTTACACAGAGAAACCCTGTCTCGAAAAACCAAAAAAAAAAAAAAAAGAAGAAGAAGAAGAAACACTGTCCTAACTAAATATGGTCAGAAGACAACTTTCTCTCCTTCTACCTTATTTCTGAGTCAGGATCTCCCCTGTTACTTTTGCCACTGAGTTTGTGAGCTTCCATCGGAGTCTCCTGTACCCAACATGAATGCCAGCATTACAGATGTGCACCACCCCATCTGGTTTTCTATATGTGTGTCAGGTCATCAGGCTTATGTGGCAAGTGCTTTTATCCATTGAGTCATCTCCCCAACTCCAATTCCGCACTTTAAAAAACCTTACAGGAATACTCTACACTACAGGGTTTGGACATCAAGGGCACAGGTATCTTTTATGTTGCATTTCTGCATTGCAGGTGCTATCCTAAACCATGTACATGGCAAATAAAACATACATAATCCCTTTAAAATCCTTTGAAATAGGTCCACTATTATCTGATTTTTATTTTTTTAGGTTTTTCAAGACAGGGTTTCTCTGTTTAGCCCTGTCTATCCTCTATCCGGGAACTCACTCTGTAGACCAGGCTGACCTTGAACTCACAGAGATCCACCTGCCTCTGCCTCCCAAGTGCTGGAGTTAACGACGTGCACCACCACACCTGGTTACTATCTGAATTTTCTTGATGAGGAAAACTTGTCCAAGGTCACACAGTTATGAAAGATTCAAACACAGGCCACAAGACTCCTGAGCTTGTTGTTAATCAGCCTACCATACTCTCTCCCCTAACAGAAAGAAGTCTTGCCTCCAGGTCTTTGCAGACTGGATCACTGGCCTATTAGCCTTGACTCTTACTCACTGGTCTTTACAAAGGGTTTGCAAAAATCCTATCAGTAGGGAAGAATACAGAATGGGAAGTTCTGATAAAATTCAAAGAACGGTCTTCTGGCTCCAGAATGTTCCCAAGGAACGGACCATTGTAGGAGTGCTGGTGTAACAGAGTCTCATCACTCCTTTCGCTTCTATTGTGATAACACAGTCAGAGTGGCTAGGGGAGGAACCTCAAAACTCATATATTAACACATTCTTATGCCTGTTAGGACCTGAAGGGGAGAGGGGGAGGGCATGGATGCTAAGTGGGTTCCTGTGCCTTCTGATTCATCAGCCAGCTCCTTTCTGGACCAGAACTTTTCCCTAGGTCAGACACAGGAGTCCCTTTTCCCAATCCCAGTGAGAATCAGGGATGTGTGTCAACTGGACAGCACCTAAGCACCATTCTCCAGATTCCACTGAAGCACAGAGAGACAGAGCAAGAAGAGAACACTGACTGCAGAGATGTAAACTCTAGAAAGGCTCAGAGAAGCCAGCGCTGGACACTCCCTACAAACCCTCCCTTACCATCTTCAGGCTCTGAGAGGCAAAGTTTCAAGAGGGATGAATTATCTGGGATGAGGTTGAGGCTGCTCTGTACCTACAAAGACAAAAGGAGAGAGAAGATGGGTCTCACATCCTGCCAACTCTACTCAAGATGGGGATGGTTCTTTTCTTGCTTCTAGCTATAGTCTTCTCTAAGGACTCCAACCTCTGAAGGGCATCCAGGAGTCCAGTTTCCTCATGATCCAAAATGATGCAGTTCCCTCCTCCCGCCTCGTTTCCCTAAGGCACCCTGAGGATGCAGGGTTAGTTACCCTCTCTTAACCACTTTGGTAGCACCGGCCACCTGGCTCACCAGAATACCTAAGAACCCTGGGTTCCTGAAAACTCCCAGTCCTTTCTGAATCCCCACAGACCCTCCCATCCCACAATAAATATCCAACTCCCCGGCTTCCTCCAACTCCCCGGCTTCCTCAAACCTCAAAATCCAGCATGCTCCAAATACCAGTCCCCGGTCCATCCGGATCCTCTCTGGTACCTAGTCCCTCAGCCTCCCTCTGCCTGAAGACTACAATACCTGATAACTCCATACTTCCAACACTCCCGAAGCCCCTCGAATTCTCAACCTACAGGTATCCATGACACCCACCCACACACAAACACACATCCCACCGCCCGAGCCAAACCCACAACGCCAGTCTTAGCGCTCCCTCAACAACCCTCCTTGGGGACCTGGCGGCACCTTCCCGGAGTACACGGGAACCACCGGCGCTTCGCCGGGATCCAGCAGCCGACGCCGACGCCGTCGTCGGACCAAAGTACGCGGGGTTCCTCTAGGCCCCTCATCTTCCCCATCACTGTCACTGTCGCTGTTCTGTCCAGGTGTAGCGGGCGCGGAAGGGCGGCCGGCAGGCACCTCTACTGGGTCCGCCACGACTTCCAGGACCTCCTCGTCGCTTTCACTGACCAAGTCCACAAGCACTGTGTCAGGGATAAGCAGAGACGGAGCCTGTGGGGTGCGAGGACGCCGGCCACGGGTCACCCAGGCTCTCCGAGTGCCTCTGCCGGCACGGCCACCACGGGACCTCGGACCCCACTTCCTCACGGGTTCCGCCATCTCTCACACAGCTTCCACACACACCGGCCTCTACAGAGTCACAGAGCCCCACACGCCAGCGACTCTATCTTTCATTGGACGAACAGCCTGACAGTCAGCACTTCTTCCCGCCCACACGCTCTGGATCCGCCTGTCCACCTTCTCATTGGTCAATTTACTGGTCGATCATCTACCCTCCACTAAAACAAAGGCGCCAAAGATTCCAACCCCTTTGGTGCAATCAAAGAAGGTTTCGATTCTGGGCAGTTCACCCATTGGCTAAACTTCCTCCTTTTCCCCAGGACCCGCCCACTGGAGAAATTCATCTTCCTGGTTGGTGGACGACTGGGGCGTCCTGGGAATTGTAGTCCTCGTACTCAGGTGACAGAAGAAGTCGGGTAGGCCGTAATTTTAGAAGCTGAGGACTTAGGCCTCAACCCTGTGTGGCAGGAGTCCCATTCAACACTAAACACTTTCAGACATGTCACTTCATACGTCCTCTACAAACACAATGTCAACACAACATATATCATACTCAGAAACTTTTTAGGGCAAATACGAATTAAAATAAGATGTTTACTTCTCCCTGTTGCAAAGAGAAGAGGCTTAGGGCTCCTCTCTTTTCTGTCCTTTGAAAGTAGATGCTCCGTTTAGAGCGGGTTGCTCTTAAAGAAGGCCTTGTGTTTACTACACCTAGTCTACAGCCCTGGTGTACTACAGAGCACCAGGGGTTCGCTCTGCGATTGCAGGCTGACTAGGAGCTGTAGCTTGTGGCTCATGGCCACCACAACATGCTATGCACGCTTAACTAGTTTGGGAATAGATACAACTTCGAAATTCAGAGAAGGGTTCCTACTGCTGGTCTATTGCTTGTCTGCTGGTCAGTACCCTGATGGCATTCTCTCATGCATATAGATCATCAACTGGAAAAAATGTAAATACTGACAGTACCATGGCTGTGCATATGTTAATCCTTTTAATGTCTTAATAAACCCCTTGCCTCTTTTCACAACTAGGCAACTCAAGGTAGAGCCTTTTCTTTGAAGTGCAGACATCAAAGAAATTTGCTACCCAGTCTCCTGTGCCAGGTGAGAGGGTCAGAGCCTAGATTCAGTGGTGGTCTTGTTCCACATTCAACTACCACTGTCATATGTTGGGGTTAGTCTTGTGAGCTGCTTATTCAGCTATACAATCAGATTGAAACCTGATATTGGGGCACCGTATTAACCAATGTACTATAAAGAATGCTCCCCATTAATCCCTGATTGGTCAATAAATGGCTGGGGCTTATGACTGGGCAGAGAAGATAGGAAGGTGGGACTTAGAATTGAGGAGGGGTCTTGAAAGAGACCACTAGGAGAAGAAAAAAGAGGGAGAGGGAAGGAGTTCACCATGAAATAGGATGGACTAGGATTATGTGGCCAAGAGAAATTTGCCCTGAGGACAGACTGAAGGAGCAGGAGCCGCCTGGGAGACACCAGACAGAAACGTGAAGGGTATTTATGTGGGTTTTAACAGGTAGAAGATTTAGTATAGCTCAGAATCTTCCCAGCATAGTGCCTACAGCTTATTAATAAATTACAGTGTCTGTGTCATTTACTTGGGAACTAATATGGGCAAAAGTGGGGTAGATGCCCCCAATAGATATAAGAAGTAAAAACGAACGTATTAATGCAGAGGAGAATACTTAAACTCCCTACAGTCTTATGCTGTATTTTCAATTTAAAATAGATTATATATAGCATATATATGTAATACTATTACATGCCATCCTTTCATATGGCATGAATGGAGACTTACAAATGTCTTTCTGCTGTTCAAAGAACAGAAAATATTCCTTAATTGATTTGTGCATCCTGCACATCCAAGGCATTTTGGTAATTGCAGAACTATATGTTACTTGTGAGAAATTACATATTTTCAGAACAACGGGACCAGAGTCCAAAGAAGACAAGACAAGTAACCCAAATGATCCAGCCTCATAGACTGCCTCAATAGCTGTTTCCTCAAAAATCTGCATCCAGAACAACTTCACACAGCTTGCTGAGATATCCCAGCCTCAAAGACTGTTCCAGACAGGACTTCAATAAAGCTCTGAACTTTCCTACCCAAAGTCCAGCTTCGAACTACAAACTGCTCAGGACATCAAATTGTTGAGCACATAGAGACTGGACAACAAATGTTACAATTAACTTGCTTAACCATTTTTCCATTTTGGGGACCCCCAAATAGGTTTCTGTATCCCAATTCAGCAGGAAGCAGTTTTAAGAGAGTGACGTCCCATTCCCAAAAAGTGGGGTAGATGATAAATGTTATTTAGGGGGAATGGTTACAAATTGTTATATGTTCTTGTTAAGCAAAGTATAGAAAGTTAGACTTGGAGATCTGTTTTTCTTTTCTTTAACCTTCTTTCTCTCTTATATAGGGAGAAAAGACTTAAAAAGAAAAAGAGGGGGAATATATGTATATAATATAGAAATAATAAGATATCAAGGATAGATTATTGAGTCTGCCCTGAAACTCAAAACTATTATTATTCTCAAATAAGGTTATCTTTCAATACATTGGTATAGAATTTTGTATATTGATACAAAAATAAGGTTAAATTTTGATTCATTTGGTATAGAATTATATATTTAGACACATATTATGTATATTTCTTATATAAGGTATTGTGCCTATACAAATCATTTAAAAGTACAGGTTTACTTCCGATCCTTTTATGGTTGCTATTGTGATCTATTTAGGAGTCTGGATAATACAAGTTGACTGGCCAGTTGAGATTCTGGTCATGTCAAATACTAGTCTTAATTTATCACAAAATAGACTTAATAAGTTAAACAGATAGTAAATGGTTGAAATATACAGTTTGCTTGTTCAAAGACAGATAGATAGATGATAGACAGATTTATAAATAAAATAGTAGATGTCTTCAAAACCCTCAGAGGCATACAGAAAATGATATTTAAAGATGTTTTCATTATTTTAAGAATTGTTTAAGACAGTCAGTTCCTGACAGCTCCCATTTGACTTGGAAGAAGACAATGAGCATCAAAAAGAAATCTCCCATCAGGAGATAATTCCTCAAAAAGAAATCTCCCATCAGGAGATAATTCCTCAAAAAGAAATCTCCCATTAGGAGATAATTCCTATTGGGAAAAAATGCCCCTGCTCTCTCAACAGACTATATACAGTCCAAAGATGGACCAGAGCTTAAATGCAGGTAAGTCAATGTCCTGATTCTGCAGAGACAGAATGGGAAAATCCTTATTATTTCCTGCTGCACAATTTAGTCTGTGAAAAATGCTTGGCCAGAAGGCTGAAGATGATGCTCCAATGATAGCAAGAAATATTTGGGACTGTCTAGGCAACAAACTGTCATATTTCTTTTTGGAAGCTGCTCCCCTATGCTTCCTATTCACTCAAATAATAACTTTATCCCTTCTTATGTCTTTGATGGGGTTGAAGACATAATAGTTACAAATTTTCAATTGAACTTGAGTTGTTTAGGATTTGAAAGGATATTTTCAAGTCTAAATAAAAATTTTAGGTTTATAAATATAGGACATAATAGAAATTTAGGTTCAGAACTTTAGACATACCAAGATAGATGATTTTTTTCTTCTTCAAGATTGCCTGATACAAATAGACTAAACATTATGTGCATAAGTTTTATATATGGTTTTCTTGATTGTTTCATATTTGTTCTTATTGTTTTTACTATATGAGTTAAAAAATTTAGCCTTTTTTTTTTTAGACAAAAGAAGGGAATTGTTGGGGTAGTGTTAAGCATTATAAATTTAATTAGTTGGTCCTGTTTGCTGTCTGTTACTTATATTGACTCTTATTGGTTAAATAAAATGCCAAGGCCTGAGATTGGCCAAAGACAGAGAAAGGTGGGACTTCCTGAGATTAGAACAGGAAGCCTGTGCCTTAGACAGAGGATTAAAGCATTCCAGCCAGTAGCAGGAAGAAGAAAGCATTCCGGCCAGGAGCAGCAGGAAGGAGGACACATGCCATGGGTTAGAAAAAAGAACCTCATTCCACATGGCCAGGAACATCGGCATAGCGTGGAGAATGGCAGTCCAAGGGGATGTATGTATATATGGGGTCATATTTGGGTAATAGAATTATGAGCTAGCTTAGATGGGCTAGGATTGCACAATTCAGGCCTAGGCATGTTAAAATCCACGTGGTGTCTGTGTATTCATTTATAATGGCTGTTTAAAGATTAACAACTGCCGGACCAATTAAATATAATCTAAATACGGTTAAACAATTTAATTGATCATTTCTACAAATGGCACCAACATAATTTAATTAATTTTTTCTACATATTAACCCTCCAGAAAATTCATTTCATGCTATAGTCATAAATTATGTTTGTTGTATCACTCTTGCCCCCCAAAAGCCAATTTAACTAACAAAGTTTGTCTCCCCACTTACCATGATATAGTTCTGATGGACGGACATGGAGAGATACCTCAGTGTTTAAGAGCCCTTTCAGAGGACCCAAGTTCAGTTCTCAGTACCCACATGGAGTTCACTCATAACCACTTGGAACTTAGTTCCAGGGGATCTGATGCCCTCTCCTGGCCTCTGTGGGTACTTTCATTCATGGGACACACAAACAAACAAGCAGATACACACATAGGCACACATAAAAACAAATCTTTTTTTTTTAAAAGTTAAGATGACTTTGTGTTTTACTAAAAGATGTTATCAAAGGCTGCAAAGATGACTCAGTGGTAAAGGCACTGGTTACCAGAGGACCCTGGTTCAAATCCTAGCACCCACATGACAACTCACAACTGTCTGTAACTTAGTTCCAGAGATTCCAGTGCCCTCTTCTGGCCTCCTTCTGTCGCTTCATGAGCATAGTACACAGACATATGTGCAGACAAAACACTCATATACATAAAATTAAAATAAATGAATATTTTTTAAATTTAAAAATCAAATTGGGGCTGGGTAGTCATGGCACATGCCTTTAATCCCAGCATTTGGGAGGCAGAGGCAAGTGGATCTCTGTGAGTTCAAACCCAGCCTGGTCTACAGAGGCAATTAATTACAGTACACCCAGGCTACAAAGAGATACCCTCCCTCGAAAAACCAAAATCAACAAACAAAATTAAATTGGATACCCCAGATCCAATAACTTATCAGACAGGCCAGAGACCAAGAAAAGAGTATAATATCCTCATATGGAGCCCATAAAGTGACAGACACTTAACACTGTGATGGAATGTCCCCACACTAACCTATCACCTGATACCTGATGGGTAGGTACATCATGGACTGACAAGCACAGAGTTCTCTGACTTTCCTTAGACCTTTAGCTTGACTCAGTTTCCTACTGTTGCCTTGACCTACTCAATTGCTAGCCCCTACACCCATTTGCCTGTCCCAACCTGGGCTTAAAGCCACCACATCCTGTGTTTGAACCCTGCGTTCCAGCAGCTCCTTCCTGTCACTGGTCTGGTTTGTTATCGGTGCACACTGTCTCAGTTCACTTCTGAAACCTTTTGAACTCTGTTGCAGCCTTTTGCATTTATTCTGTAAACCATATACATATATGTATGTAGATATAATTTACTGAATGCTGCGTCATGAGAGTTAATACTAGTAATTATGATTGGGATTAAAGAACATTCATTCACCTAGACCGGATCACTAAAATAGGTGGACTTTATGTGACAAATTGCTGCCATTAAGACCACTGACATTTGTGAATTTATTGTTACTCAGTAAATTCCGTCACTGAAAAAAACCACAAACATGTTTCTGGCATGATGTGCTCATGACAATGGCTCTGCAGCAGGTCCCTTTGCCCGCTAAGGCATATTGTGAGTATTTATTTACTGTGAAGGGCTGGAGGGTAAACCTTCATGCATGCTAGACCCGTATATTGGTCAAGTTCTCCAGAAACACAGAACTGAAAGGATCAATTCTAAGGCCAAGGCTGCAGCAGAGAATATTATATGCTCAAAAGGTTTCAGAATATATATGTGAGATTAACTAGTTTGGCTTACACGATATGGTCTGGGTAATCCAACAATAGGTTTCTTGGTCTGCGAGGCTGGTGGTCTCAGCAGTCCCCATCTAGTGCAGAAGGCTTGGGGCGGGGGAGCGGGGTGTCTGGAGAGTTGCTGCTGGTCATCCTTGTTCTGCACGGGAAGCCCAGGTTAGTTTGCTCTGGTATTAATGCAGCAATGCCACAGTAACAGGGTGGATGCGCTTGCCAGCAGAGCGTTGGCAGCAGGCCAAAAACAGAGCTCCCTTCTTCCACATCCCTTCATCCCGACTGTTCTTCCCACTTCAAATAATCTGATCCAAAAAAATCCCTCAGAGTTCCCAGAGGCTTGCATTTAATCAACTCCAGACCCAGTCAAGTTGACACGTGCCGTCTCAGCTATAACCCTAACCCATCTGCCCTCCCTCCCCCTTTAAAAAAGGATTTATTTATGTATACAGTGTTCTGTTTGTAGGCCTACATGACAGAAGAGGGCATGAGCTCTTATTATGGACGGTTGTGAGCCACCTTGTGGTTGCTGGGAATTGAACTCCGGACCTCTGGAAAGGCAGCCAGTGCTCTTAACTGCTGAGCCACCTCTCCAGCCCCACCCACCTCCTTTATATTTTTCACTAGAGTCTGACTATATATATAGTTCCAACTGGCCTGGTCCAGAACCTCCTGCTCCAGCATCTTGAGTGTTGGGATTAGTGGTGTGTGCACTGTGACTCACGGTTCAGAACAGCATCTGAATTGCTACCCACAATTCATCCAGGACACCTCTCCTACCACACAACAGTGACAACCCCTGGCACACACTCAAAAGCATTCCAGATGCTGGAAGCGACTCAGCCCTGGTCAAGATCAAAGACACACAGCCACCAGCAGGTGGGGCTATTTTCCTGAGCTCTAACAAAGGCAAAGATCTTCCAGTCAACTCAGTAGACAAGCTAGACTGTATGCCCTGACTAAAATATGCCGCCCTGCAGTGTACTTCTGTGACATACTTTGCGGTGACTGAAAAATGCAGACCCAGGTGTACCTCTGAAAAAAAGAGTCCTTTGTAGAAGAAACTTACCTCTGTAAAAAAAAAAAAAAAATGTGCATAAGGACTGTCACCAGTAAGGCCAAGTGGTACCTCAAGCTCCCAGCACAAGGGAGATTGAGGCAGAAGGATCATGAGTTCCAGACCACTCTGGGCTAAATAGCAAGAGTATGTCAGGATGGAGGTGGGGGAAGAGGAAGGGATGAAGGAATAAGGAAGGACAAAAAAGACAAGAAAAAAAAAAGTAAAGCTGAGATGTGAAAACAGTATCTCACATGCCTTATTTCTACTTTTCACAGGCCATTCAGACAGCTCTTGCAGAGGACCTGGGTTAGATTCCCAGCAGCCACACGGAGACTCACAACATCTGTAACTTCAATTCCAGGGGATCCAATGCTCTCTTCTGGCCTCCACAGGCACTGCGCATATGTGGTACACAGATAAACATGAAGGCAAAACATAAATATACTTAAAACAAAAATAAATTTTTTTTTTTTTTTTTGGTTTTTCGAGACAGGGTTTCTCTGTATAACAGCTCTGGCTGTCCTAGACTCACTTTATAGACCAGGCTGGCCTAGAACTCACAGAGATCCGCCTACCTCTGCCTCCCAAGTGCTGGGATTAAAGGCGTGCGCCACCAACGCCCGGCTCAAAAATAAATATTTTTTATAAGGAAAATTTCCCCCTATATCCGTGGTAGAAGTTAGGACTCTTTAGTGAAATTAGTAGGCTTCAGATTAGCATCTGGCAGCACATAAGGAAAGCTTGGTGTCCCTTTACCTGCCAATGTGGACAATTGTAGCCAGACAATAGGCCCTGTTGAAGGGGTGGGGCTAAGAAACTGAGCAAGCCATGCAGATGACGTTTGTTGCTGTGAGAAGCAACAAGACTGTTGGACAGCTCGAGAAATCTCATGGACCCTCAAAACCACCAAGGATTGTGAGATAATGCAGTATATAAGCCAGAGGCTCCAAGCAGTCACTCTCTTCCTCCTTCCCTCACCAGCTGAGAAGTCACACTGAAGAAGCACACAGCAAGGTACACCATTAACAGAATTTAGACTGTGATAGTCTAAGGAAAAGGCCTGGCAGAAAACTTGCTGAGAGAGTTCCTTGAAGGCATCTGTCTTGGGGCCCCAGAGCATCAAGAAAGTGAGCGAAGCGAGTGGAGTTTGGAAGCTGCTTATGGCTGTGAGGCTTTCCTGGGCCAAAGAGACCATGGAGGTGAGTCTCAGCTGTGGAAAAAGCCAGCCTCAGTGTGGAGGTTGGGACAGACTGATTTTATAAACCAGCCACAATTTGGTGGTTGAAATAAATTGGCCTTGCGAACTGGCAAAGCAAGGCCCAACAGACTTTAAGCTTAAAAGATACTGACGGGACGGCTGTAAACCAAGTCACCCTGCATGGACTTACGCTAAGATTATTAATATCCTTTTAAGAAAGTTAAAATAGTGGTAGTTGGCCGGGCAGTGGTGGCGCACGCCTTTAATCCCAGCACTTGGGAGGCAGAGGCAGGCGGATCTTTGCGAGTTCGAGGCCAGCCTGGTCTACAAAGCGAGTTCAGGACAGCCAGAGCTGTTAAACAGAGAAACCCTGTCTCGAAAAACCAAAAAAAAAAAAAATAGTGGTAGTTAAGTGTTTTTAGATAGGTATTAGAGTGTTCTTAGGTATTAGGGCATTCTTAGATTATAGATTTTAGATTATAAGTTTTAGGTTATAGGATTTAGGCATTTTAAGGTGTTTATTAAGTATTAATAAATATAAGTGTTTATAAATAAAAATATTCTGTTACACTATGTCTGAGAGTTTGATAAATAAACTCTCTAGAAAAGCTGACAGATTAACAAGGGAAAAATCAGCCAGGTGTGGAGGCACACAACTTTAATCCCAGTACTCAGGAAGTAGAGGCAGTTGAATCTCTGTGGGTTCAAAGCCAGCCTGATCTACAAAGTGAGTTCAGGACAACCAAGGATACACAGAGAAATCCTGTCTGAAAAAAAGAAAGGAAGAACTGAGTCCTTCTCCATCTGCAACCTAACAGAAGCCATCAACTGTGGAGAGCTGCACTTCAGTATCCTTTTCCTAAATTTTAAGAGTTCTCTTTTGACGAGCATGGTGGCTTTAATCCTACCACTCGGGAGGCAGAGGGAAGTGGATCTCTGTGAGTTAAAGGCCAGCCTGGTCTACAGAGTGAGTTCAGGACCGCCAGGGATACACAGAGAAACCCTGTCTTGGGGGGAAAAAAAAGAGTTCTCTTTCTTGGTTTCCTGTCTCAGTTGTTACTTTTCAGGGGATTGGGGGTAAGGGATGTTGTAGCCTTCTATGTCTCTCCTCAACTGTGAGTCTCTGATCATCTATGCTATTGCAAAAGTAGCTTCCTTGCTCTTTACAATCCGGGGGAGCATAGATCATGGACTTACACATGGTTTCTGGTGGCAGCAAGTGCCACAGACCTCAACATGGTCTCCAGTGGCAACATGGACCATGGACATCTACATGGCCATCTGCTGCAGCACAGGCCACAGACACCATCATTGCCCTTGGTGGTAGCACAGGCCAAGGACATCAACATGGACTCTGGGACAACACAGGTCAAGGAAACCTATACGGTCCCTGGCTCCAGCCCAGCCCACAGACATCAACATGGCCCACAGGCCACTCATATCAACATGAGCCAAGGGCCTTCTTTCAGGATGGAAGCCCAAGGAAATGCTGGAGATTCATACCCTTAAACATGCATATATTATGCAAACTTATCAAGGAGTGTTTCTCTGCTGATTTGGGTTTTGAGGTCTGAGAATGGAACCCCAGGTCTCACCCATTGCTGAACAAGTACTGCAACATCTAGTCCCGCCCCCACACGCAGATGGTTTTTTAAATAATTGCACTCAAAAGTAAGCAGACTTTTCATGATGTCAGAAATAAAGAAATCAAAGCCACTGTAACTGATGAGTGAGAAAATGTGTGGTCAAGTTCACAAGCATTGCAGGAATCCCTAGGACTGATGTTTGAATGCCTGCCTGGGGACAGAGGTCAAGACTAAGAAAGGACTGTCTCTCTTCTGGGCACAATGAAGAAAACTTCTTCCCAGAGCTCTGGCATTTGATACGAGAGCAAAAAGCATCATGCAGGCTGCGGAAGTATCTTAGTTGATAGTGTTTACTAACATACATGAGGCCATGTTCCATCCCCAGCACCACATTAACCAGGTGTAGTGGCGCACACCTCTAATCCCATAACTCAGGAGGTAAAAGCAGGAAGACCAAAGCCCAAGGTCATCCTAGGCTATAGAGACAGCTGGAAGTCAGACTGGTATATATGAGAACTTGTCTCAAAAAAAAAAAAAGAAAAAAGATAAATTACAATTTTCTAGAGACTGGAGACATGGCTCAGCAGTTAGAAGCACTTGCAGCTTTTACAGAGAACCTGCGTTCTGTTTCTAGAACCCACACAAAGACTCACAACCATCTGTAACTCTAGTTCCGGGGATCTGGTGCCCTCTTCTGACCTCTGTGGGTTCCAGGCACGTACATGGTGCACATACATACAGGCGTGCACATACATGCAGGCAAACACTCATACACAGAAAATAAATGTAAAAAAGAACACTGGAAAGCGTTGTTTGTTTGTTTGTTTTAATATAGTCAGTCTCACAGAGAGCTTTGAAATTTCTTTTGTAAGAAAGATGGTTTCAGAGACTGGAAAGATGACTCAGTGGTTAGGAGCTCTGGCTGTTCTTCTAGAGAACTAAGGCTCAATTCCCAACGACCATGTGGTGGCTCACAACCACCTGTAACTCCAGTCCCAGGGACTCCAACATCCTCTTCTGGCTCCTCAGGCACCAGGCAGGTGTGGGGCATTCAGATGTACATGTAGGCAAAACACCCATACACATAAAATAATAAAAATATTTAAACTTTTTTAAAGAAAGAAAGACTAGGTTTCAGATGCCAGTGTGAGTTCCAGAAGGTCACTGGCGCTGGGAACAATGGTGACAGGGAGAACAGGACCAATGGAAAGCATCAGGAATCAGTGACCAATGCCATCTCACAAAACGGATGGCATGGAGCGTGCTTGTGACAGTTCCCAGGGCTGAAGACTTGCTCTGAAAAGCTTTGCAGTTGTGGTTTGTGTAAGGACAAGGTTCCACTTACACCAAATGGAGAGAGAGGGTGACTACGTGCTCAGACTTCAGCTGTGGTGCCAGCCGTGTGACTGTAGATGTGTCACTTAGCTTCTCTGATGGTCAGTTCACCTTCTCCAGTATTGTGTCAGGAGGGAGGGGGTTGAGCTATAGTTGAGTGATAGAGCACAGAGCAAACATACCCAGAGCCCAACGCGTGAACTCCAGCACCACAAAGTTCACACATAAAGAACCAGACGGGAGAACATCAGGGTTGAAAGTGAAAAGAGAGATAGATTGAACGACCTCACCCCCTAATAACTAGACAAGTCTGGGCATGTTATTTATCGACTCTGTCTGCCACAATCTCTTTATCCATGAAGTTGTCAGAATACAGTATACTTAGAGGGATTTTGTGAAGATAATATGAGTTAATGAACATAATCTGATAATTAAGGAACAAATACATTCAAATTCTTCTTCTCCTACACTCTCACTAAGCAACAATCAACACAGATCTCTACGATCCCAAAAAGGTATGAGGATTTCTCCCTACCAATAAGTGACTAATTTTTCAGGGACACCAGGTGATAGCCTTTGATCTGATTCAGTACTGATAATGTCTACGTGGGGCAGTTAGATCCCTTGATTGAGAACTGATAATGTTTACCTAGGGAAGTTAGATCTCACAGGGATGAGGGCAGCAGTTCCAAAGCTGGTCCCTACTGCAGACTGCCCCCCATCCCAAGCGTAGGTTGTTCTCCTGTGCTGCTTTGTGTGGTACAAGTTAGACCTATCAGTGAATTAGTAGGCAGTTCAGATTAGCATCTGGCAGCACATAAGGAAAGCTTGGCGTCCCTTTGGTTTGCTGAAATGGACAAAGCTAAATTGTGGCCTGATGATATGCCCTGTTGAAGGGGCGTGGCTAAGAAACCTCAAAAGCCTCGCAGATGACGTCATTTGCCATGAGAAGCAACAGGATTGTTGAACATCGAGAAAAATCTCGTGGACCCTGGAGACAGCCAAGTATCGCAAAGTAATGTGATCTATAAGCCAGAGAATTCCACCTGGTCTCTCCCTTCCTTCTTCCCTCACCAACTGAGAAGTCACGCTGAAGAAGCACACAGCAAGGTACGCCATTAACAGAATTTAGACTGTTATAGCCCAAGGCAAAGGCCTGGCATAAACCTGGTGAGAGAGAGAGTCCTTTAAAGGTGTCTGTCTTGGGGCCCCAGAGTGCCGGGAAAGTGGGCGAGGCAAGCAGAGTTCGGAAGCTACTTGGAGAACCTTTCAGCCTTGAGACTTGCCCTGGCCAAAGAGACCATGGAGGCGAGTCACAGCTATGGAAAAGGCAGGTCTCAGTTTGTCGGCTGGAACAGACTGACTTTATAAACCGGCCACAATTTGGTGGTTGAAATAAATTGGCCTTGGGAACTGGCAAAGTAAGGCCCAATGGGCTTTAAGCTTGAAAGATACTGCCTTCCAGGACTGCCGTAAACCAAGTCATCCTGCATGGGCCTATGCTAAGAATATTAATGTCCTTTTAAGAAAGTTAAAATAGTGTTATTTAAGTGTTTTTAGATAGGTATTAGAGTGTTACTAGATATTAGGGTATTCTTAGATTATAGATTTTAGATTATAGGTTTTAAGTTATAAGGTTTATGTATTTTACTGATGTTTGTTAAGTATTAATAAATATAAGTGTTGATAAATAAAAATATTCTGTTACAGTTTTGTGTTTGTTTTTGTTCTGAGACCAGATGGGCTTGAACTCCCCCATCCCCATCCTCTTGTCTTAGCCTGGTAAATGCTAATACTATCCATAGTGCACCACACCCTTGCTTTTGAGAAACTGCTACAAATCGGGATGCCTACAAGCCTCTTTCCAGGCTCAATTAACTTTTGAAAAGCCTTCATGTGTTCAGCAGTCCAGGAGTTCTCCAAGCCTGTCCTCTCTTTTCTGCTTTTGTTTCCATAGTCCAAGCTGGCCTGGAACTTATGATCCTCTTGCTTCATCCCTCCAAATTTATACATAAGCATGATTGATTACTTCAGTGGCCATTAACTTAACCTTTCAGTCTCCCTCCCTCCTTTCTGGAGGCTGAAATTCCAGACCCTCTAATCCTACTTGATCTTTCTGGTGACCATTCCCACCCTGAAGCTATCTCAGTGTACCTCAGCCTGCCAACCATCAGTCAACCTACTGGTGGGCACAGGTGCAGACACCACACACACATGCATGTGCACGCACGCACTCCACTTCAGAGATGCTAAGAATTCTAGACATTCAACATCAGGAAATACAGGTGAAAGCGAACATATATTTCATGAAGAGGGGCTAGAACAATGTTCTCAGTAGCAGGAGTAGCCCCAGCCCTACCTTTTCAAGTACCAAGAAAAAAAACTGACAGACACAGTAGCATTGAACTGTAGTTCCAACTATTCATGAGGCAGGGGACCACCTGAGCCCATAAGTTTAAGACCAGGACACGTGTGCTGGTTAGTTTTTTGTCAACTTGACACAAAGAGTCATTTGAGAAGGGGGATTCTCAACTGAGAAGATACCTCCATCAGGTTGGCCTGTAGGTAAGTCCATGGGGGCATTTTCTTGATTAATCACTGAGAGGGTCCAGCCCACCGTTGGCAGGGCCACCCCTGGGCAGGTGATCCTGGATGGTATAAGAGAGCAGGCTAAGCGAGACATGGAGGCGACAGTAAGCAGCATTCTTTTGTGGCCTGTGCATCAACCTCTGTCCCCAGGAACTGATCCTGCCTTGAGCGCCTGCCCTGACTTCCTTGATGAGGAACTGTAATATGAAAATGTAAATGAAATAAACCCTTTCTTTCCCAAGCTGCTTTTGGTCATGGTGTTTATCACAAGATAGAAAACCTAAGTAAAATACATATCAAAACTTCTTCTAAAAACTCATACACATGGGGCAGGAGAGATGGTTCAGCAGTTAAGAGCACTGGCTGCTCTTCCAAGGACCCTGGTTCAAATCCCAGCATGGCAGTCCACAACTCTCTGTAATTGCCGCGCATGGTGGTGCACACCTTTAATCCTAGCATTTGGGAGGCAGAGGCAGGCCAAAAAATACTGACATGCTAAAGAAGTTTGTGACCTTACTATATGAATGAAACAGCTCACAGATGTTAATGCTTAGAATAGAGAAGACAATAAATCCCTAGTGATGGTGGATAACGTCTTCTAACTGGACTACTAGTCCCATCATTGTCTCTCCCTCATGGGACACCATGGGATGGTGGCTGGATGTATTTGCATCATTGGATGTTAGATGACTAAATGCCAGGCTATGGGAAGGCTAGGGCCAGGCTGTATCCAGACTACAGCTCTCCTTCCTCTGGGTGATTTGAGTGCAACTGAGTAGGATCCAACCCTCTCTTTCCTTCCTCTCCCACACAAGGGCATGGTTCAGGGAACTTGACTGGCTGATTGAGTTTGTTTGGGAAAACCAAAAAGAGTGGGAAGGAAGCTTTGCTTGTACATGCGTGTGTGTGTGTGTGTGTGTGTGTGTGTGTGTGTGTGTGTGTGTGTGACGTGTGTGTGTGTGTTCACATACACACATTCCTAAACAAAGCTATTTCAGTGACTGATGCCATCTGCTTGGGATCTCCAGAATTCAGAGCCATATGTGATTCTTGGGGCCTGAGGAAGACCAGGCTATGTAGAAAAAACAAGGATGGGAAGGAATCTAGTACCATCCACCAGGCCCTGGAAACCCTTCCTCTCCTCACAGTGAGCCAGCACTGTACTACCCTCCTGTTTATCTCCTTCCTCCTCCTCTCTCCCAGGGACAGCATCCAGCTCACCTAGTCACTTGGGAGTCACCTGCTACCCCAAGTCTCCATGTGGCCCTCTCCTCCCCATGTTGGTTCTGGGTCATCAGACTTATCCATGTTTTCATAAGAGTCAGCATCTGGATAGGACCCAGAAAAAGGAAAGTGTAAATAGGAGGGTAAGGAAACTCTGGAGGACTTGGGGGGCTGGGGGTAGAGGGCAACTAGGAACAGTGCAGAAGCACCCACCTTCCTCATGACTGGGGCCAGACCGAATCGATCGGAGATGAGGAGCTGCATAGAGTATCCCTCTCATATCCTCATAGGACTGGGAGCCTGCTTAGACAGGGTACAGAAAATGAGAGACCCAGAAACCCTGCTGGGGCTTGGGGAAGGGAAGCGCTGCCTACCACAAGAGGGGAGCTAGGAAAGAAAAGCTGGAAGCTTGCCATGTCCAACTAGAAATGATCTGCTCAGCAGCAAGATGGAACTCAGCTGTAAGAGGGCCAAGGCCAAGGGAAGGGTCAAGAACAGAGTCAAGAAGAGTCAAAGCCAAGGTCGTAGGAAATTATACAGACAGCTGGAGTCAAAGTCAAAGTCTGGGTTAGATGGGATGAGGTAGAGGTCAAACTCCAGGTGGGAATACATTGGTTCAATGTTTTTGTTAGATGGTTGAGTAGTTTTTGTTTCATTTTTGTTACAAGGGTTCAGAGGAAGGCTGACCTGGAATTCACTAAATATCCCAGGCTAGCCTCAAGCCCATGGCCCACAAGCTGGGATTCTAGACATGAACAACTATGTCAGGCCTATTTGGGTCAATATTGGTGTTCAAGATTAGAGATGGTGGAATCACTGGGAAAACAGGTTACAGGGTAGGGGTCGGAGTTAGGAATCAAGTCTAAGACCAGTTAAGCTTGGGCTTGAGGTCAGAACCAAGGTTCTATCAGCCAAAATTGATCAAAGAAGGATGGCCCTGAGCACCTCTCACCAAGTGAGGATGCTTCCCGGCTGGGGTCCCACGCAGACCCATGGGGGCTCAGAAAGTCTGGAACAAGAAGAGAGGTGTCACTTTTCCTCCAGCTCTCCAGCCTCTTCCAAGAATGACAGCCCTCACCCACTCACAGGCATACACACCCATTGTCCTGCCAACTGGTTGGGCCAGCTCCTCATCTGCATTTTCATAAGACTCAGCTGTGGAAGAGAGAGTTGCTCCCACTAGGAGCTCTGTAGCACCAAGCACACTTTCCTGGCCACCAACCCCACACGGACCCCACATTACCACTGGAAAAGGAATCTTCCTCCTCTGGACCTATGTGTTCATCCTCGGGGTTCTCATAACCACTACCATCTGGTAGAGAAAGAGGGGTATCTCTAGCAAAGGTGCACAGCCCACAGTTGGGGGAGTGTTGGGACCAAGCAGGGTGGGGCCTCACCCTGGGAAAACTGGTCCTGCCCAAGGTTGGAGTCATTCTCATAGAACTCGGAGCCCTCCTCACTGTCCGGCTCTTCATAGGCCTCCCCTTCTTCTTCGAGCCCTGAGTTTGGGACCAGTGCGAGAACTGAGTGATGTCTCTCCTCCTCCACCCCCAGTCCACTAATCCCACCACAGGCTGCTCCAACTCTCTCTAGGTGAGGAACAATCCTTCAATCTGACCTGTTTCGTGGTTCTGGGCTCCAGTGTCCTGGACTTCAATGCGTGGATTTCCATAGGACCCAGGGCCACTTCCCAGGCCAGCAGCCCAACGCTGAGCATGGGCTGATGAAAAGGGAGTTTTAAGATGGTCATCAGAGACAGGGTGGGAAGGAGACCATGCTTTAGGCTCTGTGCACCTGGGTAACTGGCCTTGAACTGTGGGACGGGATCTAGATTTGGGCCTTGGCCTCAAGTTCTAGGACAAGGTTGTGTTCTGGCCAAGGCTCAAGGACTGGTCTTGGCTGATCTGTTGGGACTCGGCACTGGGCTCTGCTCTGGGGAAGGCTCTACTCTCAGAAGATTGGAGACATGGGGACAATGCATAGCTGGCTAGCACTGGAGGGAAGGGTCTGAGTTGAAGGCCTCCAAGGGGGATGGTTTCTCACCCTGGCCAGAGGTGGGTGAAGGAAGGGAGAGCACATTCCCATACTGGTTCTGGGTCCCGTTGCCTGAGGGAGGTGTCACTTTGAAGAATCTGGAGGAAGAAATGAGTGGTGTATCTTGAAGCTAAACCATGCAGGGATTCTCGGTTCCAGTCTATTCTGGAGGTTAATTGGGTAGGGACGCCCACCCGATGAATTTGGGACTGTGCCAAGGAAGGTGATTTTGAAGGTGGCCTCTGAACTTGGGCAGTATTTCAACCCACAGAGTTGACATCAAGGCCCTTGGGACAGAGGAAAGCGTGTGTGGCAAAGGGCCCTTGCTACTTTACCTCCTGGCAGGGTCTGTCATTCGCTTTCTTTTCCTCTTCAGGATAAGGGCTGGTGGGATTTAAAGAGGTTGATCAGGGGAGGGGCTGCCTGGCAGGAGGTGAGTTTGGAGGATTTGGGGGGGTCACTTGGGTCAACAGAGGAGATGGTTTTACAAATACTAGGGGCCCCGGGAAGTTTGAGAGCTATCCAAGCAGGAAGGATGGGCTGTGGGACGTCAGATTGGCCAGTGTGGGCTTATTCTGAGAAAGATGGGGTAGAATTTGGGGAAACTTGGGGACATGACTCACCTCTTCGAAAATACAGAAAAGCCACCAGAGAAACCATACAGAAGATGACATATGCTAAAGTGACAACTGGGACCATCCATCCACCAGTCCTCAACATCCAGAGCCATACTGCTAGAAGGAAGGTGCTGTGAGACAAGGACCATAGTGTATCTCACCCCCCAATCCCTCACGGGGCATACAACTGAGAGAACAGAGCAAGACACAGACTTAAAATCTTAATCTCTGCAGAGGGCTCTGCTCTTTTCCACTGAGGAAGAACTGTTGTTCCCAGGGGGACAGGGACTGTTCCACCAAGCCTGGAGCAGAGCACAAGACACTAGCAAATGACACACAAAGCATGGGTATTGTCGAAGCAATCGTGAGGATCAGAGGAAGGTTAATCCTGCAGTTAAGGGCAATCACAGTCAAAATGTAGGGCAAAAATGAGTCTATGTCGAAATCATGTTTGGAGTGGAAGTTGAGGTAAGATTTAAGGGTTATGGTCAGGAGGTCAGGATAGCATGGTAGGACTGTATTAAGGAGACAGCATAGGCAAGACATTGATTGTGACCAATTTGATGGATAGAGTGAGGAAAAAAAAGAAAGTCAGGCTCCTAACTTGGGCAAGTGGACCCATGTATTCTGTGAGGTCTGTTTGTGCAAGTCCACCCACAAGAGAATATATGGGAAAGATGTTGAGTTTGACTTTATATCTCAAGCCTGAGATGTCCATGGGACAGCCAATAGCAATTCCACAAGATGGCTAGGCCTGGAGAGTAGAGTCCAGGACATGTTCAAAGGCATGGTAACCTAGGAGCTAATGAGTGTAAAGGGTGCTGAATGACAGAGGGTGGGGTAGCAGTGAGTACAAGGTCCAGGGCTCCAGCGGGGAGGGGTTGGGGAGCAAGAAATCTCCACAGCCCACAGGACAAGACTCAGAAGCCATGAACAAAGAGCTGGTGCTGCATTCAGTGTAGACACTGGAGTTTGGGATGAGGCTTGAAACTGGTCCTGGTGGCAGTTCCAAGGCTGTCTTGGAACTTGTACTTAAGCCTCAGCCTCCCAAGTTCTAGAGTTACAGTTGTGCACCAGCAGGCCTAGTCTCCTCCCTCTCTCTCTCTCCCTTCCTCCCTCTTTCTCTCTCTCTGTCTCTTTCTCTCTCACTCTTTCTATCTCTATCTCTCTCTTTCTGCCTGTCTCTACACACACGTACACACACACAGTGCTAGAGATGTAAAAAAGAGCCTCATACATGTTAAGCACACATTCTACCACAGAACCACACCCCTAACCCTTCCAAGTCTTCCAGTAGCTCCACACAGATTCCCCGAATTGAGAGAAACCCTACCTGACCTTGCAATGACCTTCACGTGCATCTCGACGGTCAGGCCTCCTTGGAGACAATAATAGGTACCTTCATCTAAAGCTGTAGCCTGGGGCAGTGACAGAAGAGACCCCCAAACCCACATCTCTCTGACTGGGTGCTCTCCCTCAAGGCTTAGGCTCAGTAATGAAACGTTAGGCCTCTTGGGATGCACATGGGTCCAGGAGATGGAGCCTTTGGCCACTGGGACAGGGGGTACCTCACAGGACAGCCAAAGGGTGGAGCCAGGGACCACAGTGAGATCTAGAGCAGGGAGAGAAAGAGTAAGGAAGTATAACCCATGGGGTCTCGCCTCTCCAAACCCTCTAGTTCCCAGCACCATCCCTGTCCTTGGCCCCCACTTCCCTGCATCCCACAGCACTGCCCCCTTACCTTGGTTGATTAGACTCCGATTCAGACTGACCCTCTGTGAGGCACATTCAGGGGCTGTCCCCCTAGCCTCAGGATGGTCTTTAGCCCACACATACAGCTGGGAACCAGAAGCGGGTCTACGGCTCCCTGAGGACCTGTTCCGCAAACCACAGTCCAAATCTCCTAAGTCTGAAGCATTCCACCGAAACAGTTCCCCTGGGAAAAAACCCCAAACTAGACACAGATCATGAGAAGAGGAGAGACAGAGACCCAGAAGAGCAGAATCAGAGATAACAGGGAGACAGCAACTATGACTGACAGAACAGTGAGACAGAGACACGGGGTAGTTCAAAGCAGTTACCAAGCCATAGGAAGCAGCTTCCTAGAGCTGACTCTGTCCTCCTCAGCCTCTGCAGCACCCCGGGACCAAAGAACTTCCTCTGTCCGTGGAGAGCCCCTCTTTTCAACCACTCCCCACCATTCAGACCTGCCAGGACTCACCACTACCCTCCACGTTCACTGTCCAGGCAGGCTTCCAGGTGTCCTTGAAAGGGGGCCTCTTCTGGCACAGGTAGAAGCCCCCCATATGATCTGAGACATTGACAATCACTACCCAGGTGCCCAGGGGCCCCACGTGCAGGCCCAGGCCTGGGGACCCTAGGCTCAGCTCTAAGAAGGGTGTTGACTGGTTTCCTCGATACCAGGCCAGCTTCTCAGAAGAGACAGGTGAGGGGTCCGGGAGGCATGGCAGCGCAACATTGCTTCCCTCTGTGGACAGAGGAAGAGGGCAGCCCTAGCCTCCTTCCCTCCTCATAAACCAAGGGATCTCAAAAGTCTACCATATGGGAACCCCTGAGGGTTTTTCTGACTCCTCTCAGAAGTTTACAAATAAGAAAATGGAGGATCTAAAAAGGCCAGCTACTCAACCCGGAACCCAGGCTTCCAACCCTGTCTCCTTCCCCTCAGATATACAGACATACAGACATACCTTCTACCTCCACCAGTAGCGGCTTCTGGAGCCTGCCTCCTACAAGGGTAAGGAAGAGGAGAAAGAAGAGGGGGAGAGGAGATGGCATGGTAGCCAGGTTCCCCGGGGCACCCAGCTTCTGTGTGGCCGCGCAGAGGATGCTGGGGCAAGCAGGATCCTGGTGGGCAATGAACCATGGGTGTCTGTGGGGGTGGTGGCAGTCCCCTCTAGAGGAAAAGGGTGGTCACACCTTAGGCCCCCTTTTGCAGGCACTCTTCCAGATCCACAACACTTGTCCCTTCCCTGTCACACTGCGCTTAGTCCAAGTAAATGACCTTATATATGGTTCAGCAGAGAAGTCTCATCGGGTAAACCTAACATCGTCACTATTGCATGCACAACGCTTTCCACATAATGGGACCTGGTGAATATTTGTCAGATGAGTGGTGGATACAGATTTAGGGTCTCCTTTCTCTTCCCTTCTCCAGATTCCAGGCTCTGACCCTATTTCGTACCTCTGTCTCCATAATGGTGGGATTAAAGGCATGTGCCACCATATCTGCCTTCCACATTAGTCTCTGTCATCTAGGAATAGTATTAGGATTTTATTGAATCTGGTGATCCAGGCCTGTAATTCCAGCTACTTGAGAGAATCACAAAAGTAAAGGCCAGCTTGGACTGCAGAGTGAGTTCAAGGCCAATCGAAAGTACTTAGGGATAACCTATCTAAATATTAAAAACATATATTTTTTAAAAGTCAAAGACAAGCAGGTGTGGTAGGTGGTGCATGCCTTTAATCCTGGCACTCAGGAGGCAGAGGCAGGTGGATCTCTGTGACTTTGAGGCTAGCCTGGTCTACAAATTGACTCCAGGACAGCCAGCGTTATTACACAAAGAAATCCTGTCTTGAAAAAACAAAACAACAACAACAACAAAAAAAGTTGAGGACATAGTTCAATGATAAAGTATATACAAGGTCCTAGATTTAATCCCTGCTACCTACCACACATAGACACAGACAGACAGACAGACAGACAGACAGACACACACACACACACACACACACACCACATATTGGGTTTCATTCTAGTTTGGGCTACATGGTTAGACCCTACCTCAGAAAAAGAAAGGCCAAACAAGCAGAGTGGCAAACGCCTTTAATCCCAGCGACAAGGAGGCAGCAGCACACAGATCTTTGTGTTTCAGGCCAGCAAGAACCACATAGTGAGACTTTATCTCAACCCCCTCTTGGTGTGTAGTATAGTCCAATGGTAGAACACTTGCCTACCATATACAACTCCCTGAGTTCCAGCACAAGAAAAAAAAGTGTGTGTGTGTGTGTGTGTGTGTGTGTGTGTGTGTGTGTGTGTGTATGTGTGTGGT